>CM073142.1:12450224-12590224 GCA_037039145.1 Fundulus diaphanus | reverse complement strand
TTCCGGTCTTTTTAAGCCCTCGACACTCAAGCCATAGTTTGAGCTGAAGGTTGGTGTGTTCTTCGACTGTGCGACCAGTAAACCGTGCGCCTGGGACATCGTCTTGGGAAAGTTTAATAGCTGCAAAGTCGGTCATATCGCTGGTTCTGTTGCTGGTTGCTACGTGCGTTCTCTATCGGTTTGTCCTACCTAAGCGGCAAAAGGGGCGTTGCTCTTGAGACGGTGACGTCACGTGCGCGGTACGCTATTCGGCGGCTGCGTCCTTCGAAGGACCCAGCCTACAAGCCTTAGGAGGACCCAGCCATCGGAGGATGCTCCGGAGGATCCTCAACCGTTGGTAAATGGGACGGTCTAGCCTTTGAAGCACTTCCTGGTTGCGACACGACATCATCACGTCTACCCCAAGCCCGGGAAAAACAGCGCCAGACGACAAAAAAATGGATGGATTTTTTTTTATTTAGGAGGAGAGTCGGTTTAGACGGCTTCGGCGGCAGCAAAACCGGCGACGGATTTTTCTCAGGCTGGGAGAGCGCAGTGGAGAGGTAACATTTACCTGCTATTATTTTCACCCACAGGGGCCTGTTAATGATCATAATATACCAGTTATTAAACAAACGCTTGTCAGCAGATTGACGAATATGGTTAAATATAAAATTTTATATTTATTTGTAAGACTTGATATAAGCTTATGTTTGTAACTTTAGTAATTTGAATTGAATAGTTAAATGTGTACAAACCCTGTAAATAACAGGTCAGTGAAGCAGTAGGCTTCACTGATCACAGTAAAGGGTTTTTCCCCCATTTGTTCTCAACAATTTAAAGTACACTACAGTTCAAAAGTTTGGGGTCACCCAAACAATTTTGTGTTTTCCATGAAAAGTCACACTTATTCACCACCATACGTTGTGAAATGAATAGAAAATAGAGTCAAGACATTGACAAGGTTAGAAATAATGATTTGTATTTGAAATAAGATTTTTTTTACATCAAACTTTGCTTTCGTCAAAGAATCCTCCATTTGCAGCAATTACAGCATTGCAGACCTTTGGCATTCTAGCTGTTAATTTGTTGAGGTAATCTGGAGAAATTGCACCCCACGCTTCCAGAAGCAGCTCCCACAAGTTGGATTGGTTGGATGGGCACTTCTTGCGTACCATACGGTCAAGCCGCTCCCACAACAGCTCAATGGGGTTCAGATCTGGTGACTGCGCTGGCCACTCCATTACCGATAGAATACCAGCTGCCTGCTTCTGCTCTAAATAGTCTAAATAATTTGGAGGTGTGTTTAGGGTCATTGTCCTGTTGTAGGATGAAATTGGCTCCAATCAAGCGCTGTCCACTGGGTATGGCATGGCGTTGCAAAATGGAGTGATAGCCTTCCTTATTCAGAATCCCTTTTACCCTGTACAAATCTCCCACCTTACCAGCACCAAAGCAACCCCAGACCATCACATTACCTCCACCATGCTTAACAGATGGCGTCAGGCATTCTTCCAGCATCTTTTCATTTGTTCTGCGTCTCATAAGCGTTCTTCTTTGTGATCCAAACCCCTCAAACTTGGATTCATCCGTCCACAACACTTTTTTCCAGTCTTCCTCTGTCCAAAGTCTGTGTTCTTTTGCCCATCTTAATCTTTTTCTTTTATTGGCCAGTCTCAGATATGGCTTTTTCTTTGCCACTCTGCCGTGAAGCCCAGAATCCCGCAGCTGCCTCTTCACTGTAGATGTTGACACTGGTGTTTTGCGGGTACTATTTAATAAAGATGCCAGTTGGGGACCTGTGAGGCGTCTGTTTCTCAAACTAGAGACTCTAATGTACTTCTCTTCTTGCTCAGTTTTGCAACGTGGCCTCCCACTTCTTTTCCTACTCTGGTTAGAGCCTGTTTGTGCTGTCCTCTGAAGGGAGTAGTACACACCGTTGTAGGAAATCTTCAATTTCTTAGCAATTTCTCTTATGGAATAGTCCTTAATTTCTAAGAACAAGAATAGACTGTCGAGTTTCAGATGAAAGTTCTCTTTTTCTGGCCATTTTGAGCGTTTAGTTGACCCCACAAATGTGATGCTCGAGAAACTCAATCTGCTCAAAGGAAGGTCAGTTTTGTAGCTTCTGTAACGAGCTAAACTGTTTTCAGATGTGTGAACATGATTGCACAAGGGTTTTCTAATCATCAATTAGCCTTCTGAACCAATGAACACATTGTACCATTAGAACACTGGGGTGATAGTTGCTGGAAATGGGCCTCTATACACCATGTAGATATTGCACCAAAAACCACAGATTTGCAGCTACAATAGTCATTTACCACATTAGCAATGTATAGAGTGTATTTCTTTAAAGTTAAGAATAGTTTAAAGTTGATTGAAAAGTACAGTGGTTTTCCTTCAAAAATATGGACATTTCAATGTGACCCCAAACATTTGAACGGTAGTGTATATATATATATATATATGTGTGTGTGTGTCTTGGTGTATGTTTGGCATATGTATATAATAATGATTGAACTTTATTGATCTCACAATGGAGAAATTCACTTCTGCATCTTAACCCATCCCCTTGGGGAGCAGTGGGCTGCCACTGTGAGGCACCTGGGGAGCAATCGGGGATAAGGGTCTTGCTCGGGGACCCAGAGTGGCAGTCGGTGGGAGTTGAACTTAGAACCTCTGGGCCACCACTCCCCACAATATATTTGTGTATAAATGTGTTTGTGTATATAGTAATAAAAAATTTGAGTAGCTGTGTTTTGAAACATACATACATTTATCAGAATATTCTTTACCTTTAACCCTTTGTTATAATAGCTATAGTTTTAAAGTTTTCAGCAAAAAAAGTGAAAATTTGTTTAATATTCACCGAGTTATAGTTGATCCAAATTGATTCTGCGCCTCCTCTATTACACTAAGCAGAGCTGTTGACCTCCCAAAGATGGCGCCCCCAAATCTCGTCCGCACCCATAGGCGAAAGCGGTCGATGCGGGGTGTACTCTTTATATTATGTCTATGGATGCACCGGCAGGCCAAGCCCCTGTACCCGAAACCCAGCCCAGCGTGATTGGATTAGACACATCCTTCCAGCCAACATCCAGCTTCAAATGCCAGCTTTTCAAATTGGCGTAAAGCCACTGAAAAATTTAACGAGCATGAAAGATCAGAGTTGCACAATACAAGTCAATACAAGTTGGCTGCTTTGGATGAAGTCTCCATTAGACCCTTGGTTGCGTGTAAGTAGTGAATTTCAATCTATTTATTTATTGTATTTTAATTAGGCCTATAGGCTCATAGGTCTTTTGTCAAAAAAAAGAAAAAAAAATTCAGAGCACTCCCTGTTCAAAATTACTTCCAGCGGCCCTGTCTGCAGCTATTACCCGTTCCATCCCGACCATGGGCGAACATCTCTCTGGACTTTGTTACAGGGTAACACTACTATTCTTATGGTGGTGTCAGATTCTATAAGATGGCACACTTTGTACCCTTGCCTAAGTTACCTTCAGCCAAAGAAACAGCAGATGTGATGTTAATGCATGTGTTTCGTCTCCATGGGTTTGCTAAGGATATCGTTTCAGACAGGGGTCCCCAATTCGTTTTGTGTTTCTGGAAAGCCTTTTGCTCTCTGCCGGGTGCCACCATCATCCTCTCTTCTAGATATCACCCGCAATTGAACAGACAGACTGAGAGGCTCAATCAGGAGCTGGAAAAGGGTCTGATTGAGCCCTTGTGTTCCAGAACCTTTCGACCTGGAGCAAGCATCTCATATGGGTAGAATATACACATAATACATTGCCTTGCTCTTCTACTGGCATGTCTCCTTTTCAGTGTGTTTGGTTTCCAGTTTCCCATGTTTCCTGCCCTGGACCAAGAAGATAATGTTCCCTCAGCTGTCTCCTTCTTTCAGCGCTGTCGAAGGTCATGGGCCAGAGTTCGTAAAGTCCCCCTCCAGAGCTCGGCAGAAACGGTTGGCTGACCATCACAGAGTGGCAGGTCCTTTGTACCACCCCGGACAAAGAGTCTAGCTGGCGACTCAGGCCCGCCCACTCGGTTGGGAGTTGGCTCCTCGTTTCATCAGGGGGGGTGGTGGCTGAGTGGTTAGAGAACAGAGCTTTGGTCCCAGAGTTTCTGAGTTCAACTCCCGCAAGCTGCCACTCTGGGTCCCTGAGCAAGACCCTTATCCCCCAATTGCTCCCCAGGCGCCGCACAGTGGCAGCCCACTGCTCCCCAAGGGGATGGGTTAAAATGCAGAAGTGAATTTCTCCATTGTGAGATCAATAAAGTTCAATTATTGTTAATTATTATTATTATCGTTTCGACTCTGCCTCATTCCAGTGTTTTTTGGATCCCTCTGCCCTCTGGACTGATTCTCCGTGTAGCGACTTTTGGACTGTCATTAAAAAGAATTTTGGAAACTGAGTTATTGTTTGAGTCCTGCCTGTCCAGTTTCTTGTCACTCTCAGACCTGGCACCTACATCCATTCTGGGCAGTCAAATCACATTTGGAGGGCACTAAACACAGATAAGAATAGTCCACATACAGATTTACTGTCTGCATTGACCTAGCGGTCTGAATCGATCCATGGACAAAGTGTCTTTGTTTTGACTATGTGCTTTATACTTATCTATCTAGTCTGTTTGGTTATTTTATTAAGTTCATCAAAGTGTTTGTTGGAGTAAAAAAAATCAATATTGCTGATTTAAAACCTGAATTTAGTGGTACAGCGAAATGCTTTTTATGCATATAGAGCAGGTCATTCATGCAATCACTCAGGATGCTGAGTCTGGTTGGAGCTGGCCATATTCTCCTAAATTGACCAGGATGCCTAGTTATGCCAGGTCTGGTCAGAGTCAAATATGCTGTAGTGTAGTGTTTTAAGAATTGATGTCCCCACATTCACAAGAGGAGAAATAAAAATGTCTAAGTTTTAGAAATAAGACCATTCTAATGGGCCTACACAGGTCTGTGCATTCATATGACTCTACAAAATAAATATCTGCTAATGAAGTGACCTTCTACATGAAAGCTAAGAATCAAATGTCAGACAGCGTGATAACAGTAAACTGAAAGAAGAAACCTGAGAAGCAAACTACAACAATCCCCATAGATACAGAAACAGTCAATTTGTTTTTATTTGTTTTTATGTTTTTTTATTCGCTTTGCTCAGCTAATAAACTGGTTTCAGGAGGAACAGATTCTTGCTTAAGGATCAAATCAAATGTAAGCCACATTCCAACAAACTTGTTCAGTCTGACAAAGTATCATATTTTTTTCTGTTCTGAGTCCACAGGCGTGGCATTACTGGAAGTTAAATGTTTCCTCAATGTTTACATGACATTTCCTTCATGTTTACCAGAATAGTATGAGTATGGTGAAAAGTTTTCTTCCACAAGCTTCTTACAATAGTTGGCTGGAATTTTGGCCCATACCTCCAGACAGAATTGCTGGAACTTAATCAGTTCTGCAAGGCTATCATCCTCATACACCTGTTTAGCTCGGCCCAAACATTCCCTATGGGACCGAGATAAGAGCTTTATGATGACCACTTCTGAACATTGACTTGGTTGCTTTTAAGCCACTTTGTTACTAATTTGGTAAAATGATTAGAGCCATTGTGTTTTTAGAAGTACCCTTTTTGACCAAGCTTGCTTCAATAATTTCACATAATGCTTTCCCATCTTGATACCATGTTATATGAAGTGCACCAGGCAGGCCTTCCTGCGACCAAATAGACCCAGTTCCTCTCAGCCCATATTGACCACGCACTGCACAACTCCACTCACTTTTAATGTAGCATTTGCATTTTTTTTCATGGCCAGCTTAGGTTCTTCCGGCTCTGCTGAAGAGCAGGGTCAAACTGCGCTAACTAGAGAGGAGTTTTGAGTGAACACACCTCTTTTCAGTGATTGGCTGGAGGGTGAGGAGAAATGAGAAGGTTTTATCTGAGGAAATCCAAACAAAAATGAAAAGTGACACATTAATACGAAGGACCAATATGAACAGAGTGGGTATACTGAGATATAATTTTATTTTCAAACCATGAACCATGCCTGAAAGGTTAAAAAAAGAAAAAGGCGCTTCAGCTTTCTATACCTAGACAAGCTGTATCAGATCCGTGGATTGGTGGAGGCTTTTTCTCATTTCACACCTAGAGCTGGTAATAAGCACGCAATCGAGCCCGGATGAATAATATTACTGCAGGTTAAACACCTAATATGTTCAATTCAAGCCCGTTACTGGGGCAAAAAGTCAAATATAAAGTCTGTGTCTGAACTTCCTATGTGTGTGTGTGTGTGTGTGTGTGTGTGTGTGTGTGTGTGTGTGTGTGTGTGTGTGTCTGTGTGTGTGTGTGTGTGTGTGTGTGTGTGTGTGTGTGTGTGTGTGTGTGTGTGTGTGTGTGTACGCCCTATATATGCCCTTGCCCACCACAGATAACAGTCACAGTGCAGATGCTGGCTTCCTGAACAGAGAGCCTGAGCAGAATGGATCAGAGACTGATCACCCATTTCATTTTAGCGATCCTGCATTATGGCTGACTAAAACGACCAATACTGATCCATGGAACCTCGTACGGGCAACAACAAAACGGAGGCCTTTCTCAGAGAGGTCTGTCATGATTTATGGGGTTTTTTTGCTTTAAAATTTTCTGGACTTGAAGTTTCACCTCTGTCACCTCTCAGCCACATTATTACCTCAGTCCACTGCTCAGTCACCAGTCATCTGCTCAGACCAGTTCCACCTGCTAAGTTCCAACTCTGCTCAGTTCACCTGTGTTCATGTACCTGCCTCACTGACTCACTCGCTGCCAGATGGACACATCATATCACAGCATATCATATCTCATAAGGGGCTTTTTGTCATCAGAAAATTTTAATCATTATAAGACATTAGATCAATGAACAGACTTGGTGTTTCATGCACTTCATTTCTTCGTATTAGGAAGCACATTTAAGCCACACCAACATATATGAAAAGTATGACATCAGCATGACAAAAGAATGTTCTCTAAAAGTAATTTCTTGATGTATATCAAGTGACATAAATTCAGACACACGCTCCAAAAAAGTTGTTCAAGGGCTTTTCCTTCATTTCCACTTATACAATGAGTTTATTTTTAAAGAATAAATTTAATTCAGCTCTGCAGAGTTAGCAACGCAGCGTTTCCATGACCGAATCCTAAACAGGTACATAAAAATGAAAAAGGAAATACGGCCTCAAAGTTTCCAATTCACATAGTATATGCAGTGGCAAAAATAACAAAATATCCTAAAGATGATCTTAGTACCACAGAACCCGCACTGCTACATCCCCAGAATCAGATTGCATAACAACAGCCAGGTCTCTGGACATGTAAGGATGTCTACTTCTACCTATATTTTTATTAGATACAGCTGCAGGATTGGTATTATATGTAGACTTTCTAGTGTGTGTGTTTTTTGTTTTTGCTTTTTTTTGTCTTGTAATGTTTTGTGATCTATGTTATATGTTGTAGATCTGGCTTGTTCTCTACATTGTTGTTGTATTTTTTGTTTAAACATCTTGTGTGCACTACTGATAAGTGCACACACGATGTTTTTCTGATTCACGTAACTGCAACAAGGCCCAGAGGTGTCAACACTAATACAATAGCCACAACACAAATACAAAAGCCGCAACATAAACGTAAAAGCCAAAACACAAATACAAAAGCCACAACGGAAATACAAAACCAAGACGGAAAACGGAAATATAAAACCAAAACGGAAGTCACGCAAAAGTTTGTCGTTATACATGACAGAAGAAGAGGCAGACCCGCCAAAAAAATCTATGAAGAAGGAGCTTTGCTTGCGGACTCAGAGCAAATATTGCCATTTTTCTTTTGTTATATATGGTACAGGTGTACCGCTATGCCACAAAGTAGGTTTACTGACAACTGCAAGTTTGTTAATCCTGTGAAGAGAGAAACATAGTATTTTAGGTTTGCGAGTCAGTGGTTACCATGGAAACAAGTCATACAATTTTGGATAACTTTCATTGCTTAGTGACAGTATGGTGCATAAAACGGAGAAGTTATTGCTCAGAAAGTCCCGAATTGGAAGTTGTAACTCCAACTGTATTGTATACTTTGGTTAAATTATTTAAATCGTCTCCATAGACTCGTTGAGTTGTTCTTTACAGACAAACGGGCAATATTTGCTTGTGAGTCTGCAAGCGAAGCTCCTTCTTCATAGATTGTTTTGGCAGGTCTGCCTCTTCTTCTTCTGTCATGTATAACAACCAACTGTTGCGTGACTTCTGTTGTGGTTTTATATTTTCATTGCGGCTATTTCCGTTGCGGCTTTTGTATTTGTGTTGCGGCTTTTGTATTTGTGTTGCGGCTTTTGTATTTGTGTTGCGGCTTTTGAATTTATGTTGCGGCTTTTGTATTAGTGTTGACACCTCTGGGCCACCGTAACAAGGTAATGTGTACTTGTTTGTGATTGTCTGGCAAAAACATCAATACTAAACATTAAATAACGCAAAAAATAATAATAATAATAACAGCCAGGTCTGCTGAGGCTATAAATCCCTGCTGTGAGTCATTTCCAAAACCAAACAGTTTAATCTAATACTACTTCAAGACATCTCAGCCTGTTTTACAGCTTTATTGGAATAGCAGCCTAAACGCTAAATTTCCCAGATTACAATATGTTACCTAAACTTTCACAATGACTATGTAAACTAGCCTTGTGCTATTGTTAAAGGGCCTGCACATGCACAGTCTTAAAATCTCCAAGGACACCCATTCACACACTGACAGTTGTGAGATTCACTGTAGCTAAAAATGCCCTGGGACAGAATGACACAAGTGGGACTGCCATAAAATTGGGTGTGTGAAGTCTCTTGCCCAAGGACACACCGACTGAGATGGATGGAACGGGAGTTTGAACCGGCAAGCCACTGGTTACAGGATGAACTCCTAGCTCCTGTGCCATTGCTGCCCAATTGTTCCATAAAATAACAATAAGACATCTAATTTTGGCTATCAAAAGGCCAATAAGTAAAAATGCTTAAACTTTCATCATCTAGCTGTTTAACTTTATCCAGCTTGCTTGAGGAGTAGTGCTCCTGCCTCCTGCAAGTGTAACCCAGGTTAAACCAGGTTAAAATTCCTTGGTCCTATTTTCTTCTCAGTACCTGAACACACCACAAGACACACCCTTTTAGTCTAACCAATCATAGAGTTCAGGCGCATTTTATAAGCTGAGGTGAGTTTCCCCAATCAGAGTGAGGGGGAAGCCACTGGAGCAGCTGCACTTGTCTACTACCGTGGTGTTTAGAAATCAACTGGTGCCGCGGTGTACCAAGCCACAATGTGACAACCGCCCGAATCCAGAACTTGTCAGTGCCAAGAAAAAACAGTTCAGTGAAAGGAAACAAAAGTGGCAGAAGCGAAATCAACCAGCACCCGAACAGTTAAACTAGACTCAGTTCCTGTTGAGGGACAAACAGGAACTGCGCTGGACTCATCCTGTCCCGCAAAGTTGAAGAAGCGTGTTCAGTGTGAAAACCTCCAGCAGTCCAAACGGGAGGCTACAGTCCATCTCCCAAAGGGCCTGGTGGGGTCAAGATGCACTGCTGAAGTTGCTGTCGCAGGTCACACTTTTCAGTGCTTGCTTGATACCGGTTTGCAGGTGACCATTGTATCTGTCTCTTTTTACAATGAACATTTACAAGATCAACAAATTAACCCTCTACATAATCTATTAGACATTGAAGGTGCTGCAGGCCAGTCAGTTCCTTATCTTGGTTATGTGGAGATGGTAGTGAGATTTCCAAAGGACTTTATGGGCAATGAGATTGATGTTTCAACCTTGGCTTTAGTTGTTCCTGACGTTCGCCCCGAAGCTCCATCCACAGTACTAATTGGGATGAATACGCTTGAACCTCTCTATGAGCAATACCTGCAGAGCAACTTACCAACATTCCAACCCAGCTCGCAAGGTTACAGAGCCGTGTTAAGGACCCTCCAGTTGTCACACCAGCAGAGAGACATTGGCCACGTTTGAGTAGTGAGACTCCTCAGCAAAGTCCCAGTGCGTGTTCCGGCCGGCCGCACACTAATCATCGAGGGCTCTGCTAAAGTCGCTTCTCCCAGCTTCAGCCAGTCTGTCCTCGTCCAGCATCCTGCGTCCATCCTGCCTGGTGGTATTTGTGTTAGCAACTGTCTTCTCACTCTTCCGGCTAATGCTCCTTACAAAGTCCCAGTGGTTGTAACAAATGAGTCAAAGAAGGACCTCTACATTCCACGACTGTGTGTTATCGCCGAACTCGGAACGTACCACTGTGTTCTGTCACAGCATCAGGAGAAAAGTCATTCATCAAAACCTGCACTTACCTCTCTCAACTTTTACTTTGGTGACTCTCCCATACCATCGGAGTGGAAAGAGTGAAGCATAAGAAGATTTAGCGACATGTCAGAGGTCTTCTCACATCATGACCTTGACTTTGGATGCACGAACAAGGTTAAGCATCACATCACGCTTCATGATGAAACTCAGTTCAAACACCATGCTAGACCAGTCCATCCCAACGACCTTGACGCCGTTCAGAGACATCTGAGTGATCTTCTGGAGGCTGGTGTCATCCGTGAGTCCACATCACCATTCTCTTCTCCTATTGTCGTGGTACGGAATAAGAATGGGGATGTCCGATTGTGCATTGACTATAGGAAGCTTAATCTCCAGACCATCAAAGACGCTTATGCTCTTCCAAATTTAGAAGAATCCTTCACAGCACTCACCGGTTCAAAATGGTTTTCAGTCCTAGACTTGAAGTCAGGCTATTACCAGATTGAAATGCACGAAATGGATAAGCCCAAGACTGCTTTCGTGACACCCCTGGGGTTCTGGGAATTCAACAGGAGGCCCCAGAGGGTCGCTAATGCTCCCAGTACGTTCCAGCGGTTGATGGAGCGATGCATGGGTGACCTCCATCTTCGTGAAGTATTGGTGTTTTAGGATGATATAATAATATTCTCCAATTCCCTTGAAGAACATGAGAGGAGACTGATGCGAGTGCTGAATCATTTGAAAGAATATGGATTAAAACTGTCACCAGAAAAGTGCAAGTTTTTCCAAACTTCCGTTCGCTACTTGGGTCATATTGTGTCAGAGAAAGGAGTAGAAACGGATCCCGAAAAGATAAACGCCATCAAATCCTGGCCAATCCCCACCAACTTAAAGGAACTATGTTCTTTTCTGGGATTTTAGGGTTATTACCGCCGTTTCATCAAAGACTATTCCACCATTGCCAAACCTCTGAACGACCTAACGCGTGGGTACGTACCTGCACAAAAGTCCAGAACCAAGCCATCCAACGCTCAACATCAAAGTCCAAATCAACCTTTTAAAGAACGTTGGAGTTCCAGTTGCCAAGTTGCTTTCACAACACTGATTGAGAAATTAATTACAGCACCAGTCCTTGGGTTTGCAGATCCATCCAAACTGTACATACTTCATACCAACGCTAGTACGACAGGACTAGGAGCTGCACTCTATCAGGAACAGGAAGGAAAGCTGAGAGTGATTGCTTATGCAAGCAGAGGCTTGTCGCAGAGCGAAAGCCGCTACCCAGCCCACAAACTGGAATTTTTGGCATTAAAATGGAGTGTTACCGACAAGTTCCAGGATTACCTGTATGGAGCCACATTTACCGTTGTGACAGATAGCAATCCCTTGACCTACATACTCACCTCCGCCAAGCTGGATGCTACTGGTCACCGCTGATTAGCCGCGCTCTCTACATACTTGTTTAAGTTCCTATACCGGGCTGGGAAACAAAATATAGACGCAGACGCACTCTTCCGACGTCCTCACCAGTGTCTTGATGAATCACCTAAAGATCATGAGCTCATACAACAGTTCCTGGAAAATCATCTTGCCGATTCAAACCTGATCTCTCCAGAAATTGTTGATGCCATCTTACGCTGGTTGAGTCCCTCTCCCTCACAGCAAAGGCAGTCCCTGTGAGCTACATCACTGAAGAGGATCAGTTACCTCCAACCCTATCTCATCTCAGCATTAAGGAGGAACAGAGGGCTGACGCAACTATACGAGAACTGGTTCATCAGATGGAGACAGGAGAAAAGATCCCTCCTATGGCAAGATCAGAACTGCCCAAATTACCTCTCTTGTTGAGGGAGGGGACAGGATTGGAGCTGATTGATGGAGTCCTATACAGGAAACCTCAAGACAATGAAGATATTACTTACCAACTTGTTCTTCCAGAGTGTCTTCGTCCGGCTGTGCTAAAGAGTCTCCATGACTAAATGGGTCACATGGGGATTGAGCGCACCTTAGACCTTGTTCGCACCAGGTTTTTCTGGCCCAAGATGGCTAAGGACGTTGAGCACAAGATTAAAACGTGTGGTCGCTGTGTGCGATGGAAAGCTCTTCCATCGCTCTTCCATCGCACTGAACGAGCTGCTCCATTGCTCAGCATCAAAACGTCTCGTCCTCTTGAATTAATCTGCATGGATTTCCTGAGTCTTGAACCAGACACAAGCAACACCCGTGATATCCTTGTTTTGACCGATCATTTCACAAAGTTCGCTGTGGCCATTCCAACGCCAAACCAAAAAGCAAGGACTGTAGCGAAGTGTTAATGGGAACACTTTATTGTTTATTATGGAATTCTCGAACGGTTGCATACAGATCAAGGTCAAGATTTTGAGTCAAAACTGATCAAAGAGTTGTGTGAAGTTGCTGGTATTTAAAAGTGTCGGACGACGCCATACCACCCAAGGGGAAATCTGGTGGAGAGATTTAATCGCACATTGCTGGGGATGCTGGGTACTTTGGAAGACAAACAAAAATCAAAATGGAAAGACTTTGTGAAGCCTTTAGTACATGCATATAACTGCACAAGAAACGAGGTAACTGGTTTCACTCCTTACGAACTAATGTTTGGCAGAACACCACGTCTTCCTGTAGATCTGGCTTTTGGTCTACCTCTGCGGGGACCACAATACAAGACTCATTCTCAGTACCTGCAAGGGCTTAAATTACGCTTGGAAGAAAGTTTCGAGATCGCTGCCAAAAATGCTCTAAAAACAGCTGAGCGGAAAAAAACACGGTTTGACAAGAGAGTCATTTCATCCGCATTGGAAGTGGGAGACCGAGTGCTTGTGAGGAATGTACATCTCTGAGGAAAGCACAAGCTCTCAGATAAGTGGGAAAGGGACATCTATATTGTGGTCAGAAGGGCTGGTGAACTCCCAGTTTACACTGTAAAGCCTGAGAATAGACATGGACCACTGCGTACATTACATAGAGATCTCCTCCTGCCATGTAGCTTTCTACCAGCAGCTGAGAATGTTCCATCACCAGAGCGTGCCCATGCTGTCAAGCCAAGAACCCATCACCAAAACCAAAAATCAGACAACTTGATCGACTCACCTCTTAGTGATGATCAAATTGAAGATATGGAGCCACTTACCTTTGGTCTATCCATATCTCGATTCACTGTGGAAAGATACTGCAGAGACCCAAATGCCGTTCTTCCCAGTGATGCTGCTGACTGTAGTTCTTCTATACCACCAGGAGCCTCCAGCTCCTGTTGTGTCATCTGTGTTGGAACCCAGCAGTGAGCAGTCTGAGTTCTGTGAAGAAGAGGAAGCTGTGGAAGAGGACGATGTTGTAGAACACTTAACTGAGACCTTACCTGAACCTGAAAACAACTTACTTGAATACTCACCTGAACTTGAAGAAACATTTACCGAAGTCCGGTTAAATGAAAATCCTCCTGAAGAATCCAGTCCATTGCCTGCTGTTCCTGTTGAGCCTTCAGTTAACAATGACGTAGGTGACTTGACTTTCAGACGTTCAACACGGCAGAGAGCACCGCCAGAGCGATTATAATACTCAACCTTAGGTAATCCTCTAATCTCGGTAGTTCAGTCTTTGCTCCATAGCCTGTCCGATGCTTTAAATATTTCATCTCACACCATTTCGCCGGTTCATGTCATCTAGTGCTCTAACATGCAACGGGACGTGCATGGGTTTAAAGGGGGAAAGGTGTAACCCACGTTAAACCAGATTAAAATTCCTTGGTCCCATTTTTTTCTCAGTACCTGAACACACCACAAGACACACCCTTTTAGTCTAACCAATCATAGAGTTCAGGCGCATTTTACAAGCTGAGGTGAGTTTCCCCAATCAGAGTGAGGGGGAAATCACCGGAGCAGCTGTACTTGTGTCTACTACCGTGGTGTTTAGAAATCCACTGGTGCCGTGGTGTGTCGAATAACTGCGGGAATTGTGGTTAACCCATGGGTCCTGGTTATTTAATACAGGCCAGGTGAGCCCAGCTGTGGGTCAGTTGATGGCGAGCAACTACCTGGAACAGAACTTGCGACTATACATCCTCATCCTGTGGGTCTGGTAGGAGGCTGCTGCAGCTTTGCTCAACCCCTCCACTCTCTTTTACACACCTGTCCGATTACTAAGACTTGGATAATGGACTGATTGCATCTCACAAGTCATTCTCTTTATTTGGATGCAATGTTCATATTTTATTTTTGAGTACTCCTGAATTAGTTGCTTTATTTTATTATGTTAAATTCTGTGAACTACTGAGTCTATGGAACTGAATTCTCTCAAGTGCACTTTCAAAACCAACTTGTCTGCAGATTGTAAATATTGTTTGTTGTTGTTGTTTTTTATTTCTTGTTTCACATAATATATGGTACCAACACCAAATATAAGCATCTGCCTCTGTGTCATTATTTACTCTTTCAACACCTCCTTAACCCGAACCATTTGTCTTCTGATACCCCACGTATATGTTACACAAGCTGGATAAAGCACTGCTGCTATACGTAAATGTGTCTTATTTTAAAAGATTGTGTTAAGAAAAGATTAAGAAAAGTTCATACAAAAGATGATAAAGAAGTGTTAAAGGAAATATATTTCAGTGTACTTTTCATTTCGCTGAAAGTACACGATGAGCCACAATAGAAAAGAAGGTCAGACAGCGTGGGAGAAAAAAAGATGTTTCACGACAGCATAAAAACTGAAAACATTGCCAGGAGCAGAAGATAATGAGCATGCTTACCACCATTGTTCTTTTGTAGCTCCCTGCCGTCAGTGTTTGAGCAGCATGCTGAATAACAGCAGCCAGGAGAGAGGAGGTAACGACTTTCAAAGCATTAAAATAAAAGAAGCAAGGAAAAAAAAACTTCCTGAACATGAATTAGCCACAAACTGTACTGGTACTGACTCAACAGGTTGAATCGGTTTAGTCAGATTTTTATCAGGGGAGATTCCTTTGCAAAACAATGTGGGTTTATGTAACACAAACCTGCAACTTGGACTACAGTGTAATGAATTTATTGTCTTGCCCGAATTATCTCTTTTCTTCTATAACTTATAGAGAAATATCTATAGAACAGGGTGGAAACTAAAACCTGAGTACAGTTTAGAGGTAACATAAGACCGAGGGTGACGTAAAAACAGCTTTAAGTAAGAAAAACACCATTAAACACCGTCACATCCTGACAAAAATTTAGTAAACCAAGTGATACATTACATGGCTCATCTAATGCGTTTCATGTCTAACCTAGTAAGAATTTTTTTTTGATAGGCACATGTATGGATTTCTCTAAAAGAGAAAGTCAAATTCAACTATTATGCAACAGTAGTTTTGTTTTGGCTATGAATAACTATTAATAAGTACCACCCGGAATTATTAACAAAGTTAGTCATTTTAGTTAATATTTCCAAGTTGGGCTACCACTTGATTATCAAGTTGGCCTCACATACAGCATTTTTGTTATGGAAAAATCTTACATATACAGGCACACTCTCAAAAAACCTACAGGTGCTTACAGATTCACTTCTATACAGATAAACCCTACGATTAGCTTTGGCTGTCACTAAATGCATCTTGTGTTAAACAACTTTGCATGTTTTCAGTGGCTACGTTCACACTGCAGGCCTTAATGCTCAATTCCGATTTTTTTGTGAAATCTGATTTTTTTACGTGGTCATTCACATTTCCGAATATATGCGACTTGTATGTGATCTCCTGTGTGAACTGAATCATTTAACTTAAGTGTCCGGCATGCGCAGTCGAGGACGTGATGACGTCACACGTAGCAAGCGTGAAAAAATCCGATCTGTGTTGTTCAGACTGTCATGAGAAGATCAGATCCAGGTCGCATATGGGCAAAAAAATCGGAATTGGGTCACTTCAGGCTGCCGTATGAACGTAGCCAGTGAAGTTATCATAGGTGTTGATTGTTTATACCTATATTTTCTGTTGGTTATGTTGTTCTTTCTATCTCTCTTTCTGCAGGTGTAGAAGCTGACTCCAAGGATGCTATCTTGTGCTCTCAGTTTCCTCTGCTCTGATTTTGTCACCTTTTTTATCCTTTAAATCTGGGGTGTCAAACCAGATCTGGCCCGCCAAACGATTTAGTCCGGCCCGGTGACTAAATGCATTATCATTATTCAACAATGATTATTGAAAAAAACATGTACTTCATTGAATTGAAAACCTACAGTTCCTATATTGTCCACGAGTGGTGCTGTGTTTTATTCAGAGCAGACAACATGATACAACACTCCATTGTGTAACCTGCACGAAATAATCAAGCCGTATTTTATTTTGGCGGGTCAAACTAGCAGCACTCTTTGAATTCCAGGTCAGAGGTGAACTCCTCCATCGCAGTGGCTAGCTGCTTGTGTTAGCGATTTTCCTAAATCACTGAAGAATATTGTTGAATCAAGTCCAATTAACCTAGAAGAAGGATTCCATTGGGTGTTTTCTGGCAACCACTCGACAGTGAGTCGTTTATTTTATGTCGTTTGTTTTATATTATAGTAGAAATGCGGTGGCGACACGCCTGCTCCCAATGTATTGGCATCTTAAAAATGGTCTTATAGTTTAAAAGATCATTCTCTTTTTGTTGATTTTGTGGCAGAAGAGATGTTCTCAAAGCATTAAATAAGCCTTTTGATTTTTCAAAATTTTGTCCTTTAAGGATACTTTTAGTTACTTTTCATTAAATTTGTCAATGGCCTATAGAACTCTGGAATTGGTTCATTCCTTTGGAGTTGCGCAACAAAAGGAATATAGCTATTTTTTTATGAATGTTTAGTTGTTTTGGATGGCAGTTTAACCCTGCTCAAATGCTAATTGTTGTTTTTATTTATGACCTTGTTTAGGTCAGGGTTTTTGTTTCACCCCCTGTTCCGACCCAGGATGGCGAGCTACCTGATCACCGCAGCTGTGCGGTAGGATTTAATTGAACCAAGCTATTTCATTTTCCGGACTTATTGCCGTGGATCAAAAGGACAGACTTAAATAAGAGAAAGAAACTCTTGGGTGTTATCAGGGTTATTTGTTTTTTGTTGTTTTCCTGTTGTGTTTGTTTATATTGATAGGAAAATATTACTATTATTGAATACCTCCCTATATGTATGTAAAAATATAAGTTTGAATACAATAAGTTTAACTTACTACTTGTCTGTTGGTATTTTATTCACACACAGGCTCCTCTGCCGAACCTTTCTGACTGCCTTTTACCATATATGGCCGTAGTCAGGCGCCTAGCCTTAATAAGCGTTACAATCGGAACTAACAGCAGCACTGAGCTTCAGATGTGAAACATTGATTTTAAATAATTTCTTAATTTTTATCTGTTTGATGTATTGTCATGCAGAACAGTGTATTTAAGTCCCAAAAACTGTGAATAAATGTTTTTCAACATTTTACAATCACTGTGATCAGTTCCTATGCATAATGCACTTAAATAAATGTTTAACTGAGTAAAAGTATTGTTGAAATTGCACATACTTTTCTTAAACTCTGAGGTTATTCATAATGTATTTCAATCTGAAAAACTCACACAGAAAGAAGAGACAATTAGAAGAATTTATTGATACAATATTTTAAGACTTTGGCGCTCAGACCTCGGCAGGAACATTCACGCTGAATTATACTTCAATATGCATAAGCAGGTGTATGAGAATAGGAATGATCCCCCCCAAGCGTGAAACTGGTGGTGGAGTGGAGATAGAAGATGTTTGTTCAGTCCATGTGATGATCTGTTTGCTAGATGTCCAATTTGATAAACACGGGTTTGCATGAGCAAGCTTGAAGCGACCGTGGAGAGGAAAAACTCCCCTTTGGGAAGAAACCTCTGGCAGAACCAGGCTCAGCATGGCGGTCTCTGCCGGACCGATTGAGATATGACAGGGAATTCTGTAGAGTCCAGGAGGAATTACACTCTAATAGGAACAAGGTTGTAGGAGCACATAGGAAAGCCAGATGGAGCTGCTATGATGGTGGAGAAGGGGATGGAGATGGGTTGAATCTGGTCATCAGAGTCCAGATCAGACATCGCACAGCGACTGCTTGCTTGCTGGGTAGAAGTTGCGCTGGATTTAAAGTTCTTTTAAGACGGATCCAGGACACTGATTGGCTTCGAGGAGGAGCAGTTCAAAGCTGATTGGCTTGCGTCGGAGGCGAATGAGTCCCTGATTGATGGAGGTAAGCAATGAGTTTCTTCAGTCTGAATTTCCGCATTTAGCTCAATTTCAATCTGAAAAACTCACACAGAAAGAAGAGACAATTAGAAGAATTTATTGATACAATATTTTAAGACTTTGGCGCTCAGACCTCGGCAGGAACATTCACGCTGAATTATACTTCAATATGCATAAGCAGGTGTATGAGAATAGGAATGATCCCCCAAAAATTCCGAGGTCTGAGCATCTGTATGCTCATAAGCCGGGTGACTATAGCGAAGGATAATAGGATGAATAATTGAACTGCCAAGAAGGTTTGCAAACAGCTTACCAAGTCAGGTCGTGGTTATGAAGGCCTGCGAGCAGGCCGTTGCAGTGAAGGCTTACCCAAGTACAGCGAGATGAATGGGAGATGATGATTAGGTGAACGATAAGGTAAAGATGAATTTATCAGGGATGCTTGATGAATGATTTCTTGCGGATGATGCACATAGATAAATGAGTGATCATGAAGAGATCCGAGATAGGTGAAAGGACACATGACAGGATGCAACGAAATGCATAACGGATGCCTGTCGGTATGCATGAAAGGTATGTGACAGGGTGCATGATAGGAAGAACACAAATAATATGAGTGAGTTTTGAACCAACACCAGTATTTGAAGTTGAATTACCTTAAAGCTGATAGAGCATTGACCATGAAAGGACCAATGTGTGCCCAGAAAGCAGAGAACTTGAATTGATAACAAAACAGGGCCGTTGCCACGAAGACTTACCAAAACAGGGCCGTTGCCACGAAGACTTACCAAAGTTCTGTGAGATGAATGGAATGTTTATGATGCGTTTCTTGCTGATGCGTTTCTTGCGGATGCGTTTCTTGCGGATGCGTTTCTTGCGGATGCGTTTCTTGCAAAACGGGCCGTTGCCACTAGGCTTACCAAAGTCATGTGTGATGAATGGAATGTTTATGATGCGTAACTTGCTGATGCGTAACTTGCAGATGCGTAACTTGCAGATGCGTAACTTGCAGATGCGTAACTTGCAGATGCGTAACTTGCAGATGCGTAACTTGCAGATGCGTAACTTGCAGATGCGTAACTTGCAGATGCGTAACTTGCAGATGCGTAACTTGCAGATGCGTAACTTGCGGATGATGCACATAAATAAACGAGTGATCATGACGAGATGCAAGACAGGTGACAGGACACATCATAGATGCGTGACAGGATGCATAGGAGAATGCATAACGGAATGCATGAAGGGACGTATGACAAGACGCAGGACCAGACGCGACAAGACGAGTGATCATGACGAGATGCAAGACAGGTCACGGGACACATGACAGGATGCAACGGTATGCATAACAGAATGCATGACGGTATGCATAAGAGAACACATGACAAGACGCAGGACCAGACGCGACACCGAGTGATCATGACGAGGTGCAAGACAAAAGACAGGACACAGGACAGGATGCATAACAGCGAGCATATCGGTATGCATGAAAGGACGCAACAAACGCAAGACCAGACGCGACCCCGAGTGATCATGACGAGATGCAAGACAAATGACAGGACACATGACACAATGCAACGGGATGCATAACATGATGCATGACAGAATGCATGAAAGGACGCATGACATGACGCAAGACCAGACGCACAAGAAATGCATGACAGAATGCATTACAAATCCGAAAAGAATGCATGAAAGGGTACGTGACAGAATGCATGATAGAAAGAACACAGGTCTACAAATAATATGAATGAGTTTTGAACCACCACCAGTATTTGTAGTTGAATTACTTAAAATTTAGAGGGCATTGAGCAGCTAAAATGAATGGATGCCCAGAATGATAGGCGAGGCATGATGGTGACCATGCCCATTTGTTGGAGTGATCAGGAATCTGAGAACCAACAATTATATAGAACTCCCCCAAAACCTACGGATGACAGCATCCGTAAAATCTTAAAACATATCTACGACAGAACACGTTATAGAAATATATATTTCCGATCCAGGCGAGAAGCAGACCAGACTAGAAGTTCAGAACGCAGCTCTCAACCAGAGTATTCTGTTCAAGCAGGAAAGAAACAAAATTAGTCAACTTGAGCTGCCTGGAAATAAAGCGTGCCTCTGGCGATGATGCATCTGCGAGACTGAGCTGAACAAGCAAAGAGGGCAGCTAACGGAAACACTGATATGGAATGAGACTAATATCATGCGAATTCGAGAGCTTAAATGCAGGCAGGAAGCCATGATGAAACTAAGTTGAAATCCATACCTAGAACTCAATTTGCAGGTTGACAGGTTTAATTTGAGAAAGGACAACTGGGAATAGCGAAAGAAAATCTATGAGAGGAAAGTGACCATTCAGTTTCTACCCTCTGGTTCCCGTTTTAAATATCCACCAGCCCGGACAAATAGATACAAACATTCTTTTCTTCCCTCTGCTGTCCAGTTGCTAAACACTACCAGGAAAAGCAGATAGTCACACGTTGCATACATATACAGGCCTTCGCTTTATTCATTCTCTGCGCTGCACATATTATTCACCTTACTTTACTTATATTTTATGTGTGAAGTGTGAATGTTTATTATTACTACTGCACAAAATTTGCCCATATTGGGACAAATAAAAGTTACTACTACTACATAAGATAAATGGATGAAGACGGGCAACACTTCTTAAGCCATAATTATCAAATAATATTTGCTTAACTCATGAATGCGTAGAATGACTAAATGTGGTCATGAATCGATTAAGCTTATTTAGCTCATCCCATGGTGTTTGAATTGATTTTAATACTTTAACTCAGATTCTGTACTGCATTCTGACAAAACTGATGATCTTCCATGTTTATTAGCTTAATTATCCTCACCAGCCTGCAGACAAGCTCCGTAATTGAAATACTATCACCAGACAACAGCACCCACAGTGATGTTCTCCGGATGTTCATCTTAAAATAAATTCTTGAACCTGAAAAAAAGGAAAATGTCAATCCCTAAAACAAGAGCAAATGGCTGTTAAAAGATCGCCAATACTCGAATCATTCCCCAACAGCCAACATGACGTCAGCTCCCAGCTGACGTTCAGACAATACCTACGAACAAAAGCATTAAATAACTTTAACATGTATAATTTCACAACACCTGAAGTAATTGATTGGCAAAACTTTGAAATGACCACTGAAATGACAAGAGTGACAAAAGTGGCCTAGTCAGCATGAATAAAAGTCTGAATCCAGTACAGAACGGTCCAAACGGACGCCGAATTGCACCAGAGTTGCAGCGGTTTTAACAACTGGTATTAATTACTGGATTTAAAATGCACTTCTGAAATAAAATGGGGTAAGTATCAACTCAACCCTACTGTCCGGTTAAACAGAATATAAATGACATTGAAGGTGCTTGCGGAAGGATTGCCAATAGTTAGTCTTTGAATGACAAATCAGAGGTTTGAAAATGCTGAGACATTGTTAGTACAGCCTGCAGGTTGATGATAAAGGGGAGACGTGAAGACGTTACCATATCAAAAGGTAGTAAGAGAACACGGAATGGGAAATTAAATAGAAAAGAGGAGAGTGATAACAAGGTTAAGATTTAAGCCTACCAAACTTAATTTACACTTAAAATCAAAGCATACCATGGGCAAGAAATTACGGTAGAAAATATGAACAATGAGTTAACTTAGAATAATACAATTATGAAATAAGAGAAGATATATGGAGTCCATCACGAACCATACTCCAACCAGTAGGTGGCAGTAATGCTACTACAAGCCTGTTGCCACCGCCAAACCAGAAGAAGAAGAAAAAATGACGACAACAACATTAGATTGTATGGGATACGTTCTGCCTAAATAGACGGACATCCAGAAGCGTAATGAGCGAAACGCGTGCAATATGAATGAAAACATGAGTGGATACATATTACCTTGAGCTGCTCGGACCGGGGATGAGAGAGGAGATCCGTCTGAAAGTTGCGGCAGGATGATACGGGAAGGTGGGCCTCGCAAAGCCGATCGAAACCAGAGAAGGTCCCACGGTGACGCGGAGCCCTCCCCAGCGCACTACGAAGCGGAGCGGGACCTGAGCCGAAGCAGAGCTGAGACGGCGTCTGCGCCAGGAATCGGATATGATGGAAAACAGAGGTTGGGTGACGGAATGAGATGCCACAGGCGGAAGAAGGCTAGCTAAGAGAGCGAGTCCAGGTCAGCGCTGTTTAAGATATGCTGGAGTGAATACAGCAGTCGGAGATGATGGATGCGCGGCTAGATGCGTTCCCAGAAGCAGGAGGATTTGAGGATAAGTTGTTATCGTCTTGAATCCGGTCATCAGAGTCCAGATCAGACATCGCACAGCGACTGCTTGCTTGCTGGGTAGAAGTTGCGCTGGATTTAAAGTTCTTTTAAGACGGATCCAGGACACTGATTGGCTTCGAGGAGGAGCAGTTCAAAGCTGATTGGCTTGCGTCGGAGGCGAATGAGTCCCTGATTGATGGAGGTAAGCAATGAGTTTCTTCAGTCTGAATTTCCGCATTTAGCTCCATTTTGTAAAAGGGAAATTCGTTTAATATAAAAATCAACAACAAGTCCACTTTTATTAGTTCTATTTAATCTTGCAATGAGTTTACTTGTGAGGCCCCCTTGAGATCAGATTAAGCTGTATGCGGCCCTTAAACCAAAATTAGTTTGACACCCCTGCTTTAAATGTTTTGCCTCATCTTTTTTCTCTTCCTTTCTTTCTCTTTTCCCTTTCTGTTTCTGTGTCCATTGAGTCTGAACTAATCCCAAAATAGTATTCAATACAGTTTTTTGCACACCTATCAAGGGGAGCACTGTGGCAAAAGCAGTAATGCTTTCACCAGATGAATTTCATTGCACAGAGCCCCACACATCCATCTGGGATTGCTCCATTGGAGATGTATTTTAGAAGGAGGGACCTAAAAAAAAAATCATTGCATATGACTGGATAAACCACTTGTCCATCATCTTTATCGACATGCTACAAGCTCTTGCCAAATGCCGTCGGGAGAAAGGCAAAAACATTGTTTCCACTAACAAATTCCTTCAAAGACGTTCTCTGGTGTTCTTTTAAAGAATTATTTTCGATAGATTGGACAACACTGATGAAATAGCAGCATCATTGTTACAGCTTGCTTCCTCGCTGCAAGCCGCCATTGTTGTCTGAATCCAAACAGTAACTTCTCTGATACGTCACAGCTACAAAAATCCCACCCAGCAACCCTGATTGGCTCGTCCATTTTATGCGCTATTGAAATCCCTCCCTATGGCAGCGATTCCACATGGATGTGTGGAGCCGTGTGGAGCTCTGCAGAAATGCATCCGTATGGTTAGTAATGCTCCACTTGTGAAAGTAAATCTGTTGGGCTCTCTTTTGCACTAAGAAAACGATTCTTAATGCTACACTGCCAGACAGGACACCTTAAAAAACAGAACTATACACATATACAGCATAAACACAAACAACTTATTTCTAAAATATTTCACATATTTGTGTGACTATGTATACTTGGTAATTTGAAATGAGTTAAAAATCTGTCTGTCTGTCTACTTAATCCATCATTACAGGTAGGTGTGTGTATGTGTGCCAACTGAATATCCCAGCATAAATTGAGACTCATTGTCACCCTGAGGGAACTGCTGTGACTACATCTTCCTCACATCTTCCTCAGATGTAGTCCTGCTTTAACCTATCTGCTTTGAGCGCCACGATGTTGACGTCAGGCTACATGAAAAGTAACTCCACCCAACAGGGAATTGCACTTCTCCCCTCCGTACCACTATTCCACCCTATGTTTTTAGAACCTTTGTAATGTAAATTGTTCAATTTTCAAAGTAAAGATATTAATTTAACTACATTCTAAGTTACATCTTAGTGCAATGCTTCCAAACAACACACTGCTCACTACAAGTCTGTTTCTCTGAGAAAATATTTCTGGTTTTTACTCTCTAAGATGTTTCATCACAGTGTCTGTTTCAATGTAAATTATGTTAACTACAATCATGTAAATGTAATGTAATGTAAATGTATTTAGGCAACAAAAATCTAACTTTATGATAGACTTATTACAGAAATATTTACTTATGGATTATTTATTATTAATAAAATATTTGTTTAATAAATCGGTTTAAACTAAAGTAAGATTGCTATATGTAAGATTGTATATGTAAGATTGCTAATTGTCATGGTTTGGTCTTTGTCTGGCTTATTCCCTGTTGTTTTTCGGTTCCTCCTGTCACTCAGCTCACCCTCCGCTCCCTCAGCAACTAGTTACACCTGTTGAACACTAATTAGTCAGGACTCACGTCACCTGCCAGGCTCCCTACATAAGCTCACCTTAGTCTGTTCCTCGTCGCCGGCTCGTCTTCAGTCAATCCAACACCACGCCTGTCAAGTCAGTTCGCACCTGTCTCCCTCACAACCAAGCCGGTCAGTTCCAGTCCTCGTCCTTCACGTTTTGCTCCTCGTCTGTTTAAGCTAAGTACCTGGTTGCTGCGCTGCTGGATTCTGCTCCTTCGTCTCCGTTGTCTTCTGGTCTTCAGTCCTGGTTCGGCAGCAGCCCAGCTCCTCCGGATTTCTCATCCAAGACAAATCACGACACTAATGTGATAGAACTTTGTTTGTAATGATTGTTTTTCTTTGTCACAAATGACAAAGAAAAAACTGCAGTTGATTCAGCACTCTCTAGATACCCTTACATTATGTGCTTGATGTGCTGTGTAAATGGAAAAATTAAAGCTTGGGGTCCTAAAATAATCTCTTGATCTATTTCCCTCGATAAACATGCGAACACAGATACACTCAGGGAGAAGACGGTTTCACTCTTCCCCCAGTTAATCAAGGTCAACGGTTGCATATTTTCTTTGAGACTGTAAATGTTTGGGTTTAAGATGTTTGATGTTACATCTGCTCTGGTCAGCCGATATAGCAATGTGAGGGGAATGTAGACACATATTTGGATGAGACCAGGGCTGGGAGCAGACAGGGTGGCAGGCTACGGCCTAGCCAGGGGTGTGATTACTTTGTCTCTGCTCTGTTTCTCAATAAAGTGCTGGAACGTGATGGAATGGTGAATTAAATAAATGCAAATGATTTCTCCTCCAATGTGCCTCAGTTTTTCGGCGGGCTCCTCATTTGTTTACTGATGAGGTGTACGATCTCATTCCTTATCGGACTACTCAGAAGACAAGTATTGCATTGGGTGGAATCCAACCTTTCCTCAGTTTCTTGATCTATTTTAAAACAACATTTGCTCCCAAGGCCAGTGAGGAGGCGCCAGCCATTAGAATGTGGTCCTTAACCTGGGAAATTAATTAGGGGTTGCTCTGGCTGTGGAAATTAGGGTGCTAGCTGCTGAGTCAGGTTGGAACTCACCTGCACTTAAAGGCACATTTACACATCCATTAAATGACAAAATTAAGGATAAACTCACAGCATGAGACTTCTACCTGAGCATGCATCAAAAGAGGCAGTCCACCTAAACCCAGTAGTACAGAGGAACCCATGCAACTAAAACATGACTAACCCTAGAAGAAAAAAATGGAGATGTCTAACGGCCAACCTTTCTCAGTATTGTGGGTTGGCCTGGCCGCTTAAGGTTAAATTGTCCCATTCAGGCAAAAGATCATACCCACCAGTTAAGCAGGGGGTTCTGGTGGGTGCGGTGCATGTTAAGAAAATCCTCCAGTTCCTGTTCAAGACCACACTGGTCACTTAATCCCAACAGTTCACCACCTTTGCCTTGGTAGATTCTGGGCCTGGACAGATTTTAATAAGTCCCAATCTGGTCCGTAATCTTAACATTCCCCTCATCGAGCTACCTGTTTTCGTTAAGGTTTCCGCCCTGGACAGGAACTCACTCCAACCCATACCCCATAAACCCGAACCTAGCCATTTTATCACATCTGGTAATCACCATGAAAAACTACATTCTATGTTGTTTCCCACCCACGAGCCAGCTGTTGTCCTAGGGTATCCCTGCTTAGCCACCCACAATCATCACCTTAACTGGAGAGACTCCCATGTTGAGTAATGAAGTCCATTCTGTTTATCCACCTGTCTTCAGTCTGCCTTTCCCACTAGTTCTTCTGACCCTACCTCTCTATTTACACCCCCTGATCTATCTAATGTTCCACCCGATGATCATGACCCCCTTATAGCCCTGTCACTCCATCATTGCTCGTAAGACTGAGCCATCGACTTCCTCCCTGGTGCTCCCCACCCTTCAGGTTGGCTGTACAATATCTCAGGAACCGGGCATGAGATCTTGGTTATCTCTCGGGACCATATCCCTTCAAAATCCAACCAGAGCCTGAAAACATAGCTGGGCCGCTGGTGAGACCAAAAGGCATGACTAAGTTTTAGAAATGGCCTATTGGTGTTATTAAAGAGGTTTTCCATTTGCCCCCTCCCTGATGCGAACTAGGTGATAGGTATCATGCAGATCTAATATAGAAATGAAAAATAAACATAAAAAATATAAAAATGGAGGAGCCTTGAACTGACTCGAATGCGGAAGAAAGCAATGGTAGGGAGCATTTATTTTTTATTGTAATTTGGTGAAGTCCTCTGAATTCAATGCAAGGCTTAGAGTATTACCTTTCTTGGTGACAAAAAAAAAGAACCCTGCACCGACGGGAGAGGAGGATGGCCGGATGATACTGGCTGAGAGAGAGAGAGAATCATGGTGTCTAATCAGCATCTTGATATGATACACCTGTGAGGTGGGATGGATTATCTCAGCAAAGGAGAGTTGCTCACTATCACAGATTTAGACTGGTTTGTAAACAATATTTAAGAGAAATGTTAATATTGTGTATGTTGAAAAAATGTTAGATCTTTGAGTTCATCTCATAAAAAATGGGAGCGAAACTGTTGTGTTGCAGTTATATTTTTGTTAAGTGCATATATGTCAGGGTTCAGTTTCACCCACTTCACCCTGGACAGTTCCAGCACCTTCCACCTCACATGCAGCCCAGTTTCTCCATTCCATGCCTGATCAGTTTCACCTGTCAGTAATCAAGCTGGACTCATTCCACCTGCTCACCTCTCTCTAAAAGCTCACCTCAGTTTGCCATTCCCTGCCGGATCGTCTGCATACGTACCTCTTCCTTGCCTTGCCTCACGTCAACCTGCCTGCCTGTGCTCCCTTCGTCTGCCAAGCCTCAGTTCCCTGCATCTGTCGAGCAAGTCCCAATGCCCTATCTGTCCCCTTGTAAATAATTATCCGTTTTCATGCTGAAATATTTTTTTAACCTCTTAAACAAAGATAGACATGGTATTAAGCATTTAAATTTAAAGTAATACTAATTTTACATTTTAGAGACATAAAAAGACAACAAATAAGCGTTAAAGTACGGTTTATAGGTTGGGTTCTGCAATGTTATAAGATGAGTATAAAACTCATCTTTAGAACCAATCTCTGCTCAAAATGGTGATCTGCATCGCCTAATTTACTTTCAGCAGTTATCATCAGTTATTGCAACCGTAAACTGCAGAAAATACAGGCAGATCGGCTCCTTCTGAGTTTACTCTCTGCTGCTGTCAGGATGAGCTGCAGTGCGTTATGAGGCGGAGGGATATTTCAGCGTCACTTAGTTTAGAGCCCAAACAATCAACTTCACTTTCAGAAACAAGCCCAAAAAAACTGTAACCCGCAACTCATGAAATTTACAAGCGACTTTAGAAAAAATAAGACCAAAGTCACATGAAATAAATGGGCTTCGCAACAGTGAGTGTCGTATCACTCCACCCCTCTGGCCGGGTAAACAAATGTCCCGGCAAATTCTACATTATAAAAAAGAAAAACCTACCGAAAAGTCTCGCTCTCATGTCATCTTGAAGACATTCTTCTTCGAAATGTTGGCTACAGACGACGTGTTTTCTCTCTGGCCAGAAGTTCGATGGCAAATCCTCCCTCTTCAAGTAGGCTATCCAACAAAAGAGTCCGTGGTGGATGATGAATCAGAAAGGTGAAAAAACGTTTTTTTTTTCACTTTTACCCGATATATTGGAACATCCAACTGCTATGCACGTGGGCATTGTTGCTTTAACAATAGCTCTCGCGAATTTCAATGGTGAAATCCTCTCGAAATCCGAAATAATTGTTGTTGATCGCAGCTGTGTACAACAGTTCCTATTGAATTAGCTGGTAAAGCGCAGTGCCTTACCGCACAGAGACGTCACAGGATGTGATGTCAGGTGGCCATTATTGGAAATATGGGCAATAATGGCCGCCCCCATACACAGTGATCGAGATGACAATTTATGCTTTTATTTTCTTATTGATTAACGCTAAATTCATTAAATCACCACAGGCGTATTAGTTTTAGGTATAGCTAATGATCCAGTGATTTTTCCTTGTTGACCGGACTTCTCCTTTAAAAAATATGTAATGCATAATATCTTGCCACTTTCATAGTTTACATAGATGAGCCTAAATAGGCCCAAGTGCAGCAAACTGCCATCGAAAATCAGCTAATTAGCTCTGTGCTAACTCGAACTTTATATGGTTAACCATTCCTCCCAATTCTCTTATTTATCTATTCATCCTGAACATTTTACCTCTGACTTGAGAAAACTATGTGTATGCTCGGTATGAGTGATTGCTGCAAAGTGAATGACACAACGAAAGCGACATGCTGTTAGTCAGGGACTCGATGATTCTGGCGTGGCTGTCTGTGGATCTGCCTCTGCACCCAGCAATGATTATCAGCTACACTGGCCCATTTGGCCTAAATAGCTTAATTGTTGATAGTTCACCTTGACACCTGCCTTTATGTACGTGGATCCCACAGCCTCATGCTGCCAGACTAGTTAAAGCCAAGTGTGAGTTCATGTTCTACTTTCCTTGTCTGCCTTGCTAAAGATGGTGTGTTGTGAATAACCTGAATTTAATTGATTTTTTTTCTTATTTGTCACTTTAAGAACCATAAACTCAGGGCGATCCTGGAAGGAAACCTGTGGCCAACTGCAACAATCTAGAGACTGGGGGTGGAGGTCCACTTTCCAGGAGAATAGTGACTTCAAACAACAGCCAGAGCTGCAATATGATGGTTTAGATCAAAGCATATTCATGTGTTAGAATGGTGTAATCGAAGTCCTGATCAGTATCTAATTCAGAATTTGTGACAAGATCTGAAAACTGATGTTCTCTGACACTTTTCATCCAAACTGATCAAGTTTGGATATTGTAGAACAAAGAATGCCTACGAATCTATGTCTCTAAGTGTCCAGAGCAAAAACATGTACCCTAACAGATTTGCAGCTGTAAATATAGTGAAACATAGTTCTACAAAGTATTAACTCAAGGGGTATGAATATTTAGTGCGCTATATATTGCAGTTTTTGTTGTAAAGCGAAAATATGTGAAAAAGTATAAAGGTTATGAACACAACTGTATTGGATCATTTTTGATCCAATCCATGATGCGCACAAGTAAGAAATATATATATATATATATATATATATATATATATATATATATATATATATATATATATATATATATATATATCTCTATCCATCCATTAACTATTCTCGCTTAGTCCCTCATGGGGTCACGAGGGGTGCTGGTGCCTCTCTCCCATTTACTTGGTTGCCTTTAAATAAAATCCAATATAAACAGCTGCTTTCGTGAGAATCCATGAGAATCTTTGTGCAATCCAATGTCAGTATGTCAGTATATATACAGCTGTCTTTTGTTTGTTGTTTGTTTGAAGAGGACTCGTTTGAATTACGGACTCAAAATGTCTCATTATTTTGACAGAATTGATCTAAAACAGTAGTTAAGTCCTGTTAATTGTCAGAGATAAACATGTGGGACTTTGATGTTAGGTTGTATGATATTATTATGATATTATTGTATGTCGCAGCAAAAGGTATTGGAGACATAACGTTGAGGAGACCTGCAAGTTGAGCTTGCAAATAAACTTCCAAACCAAAACTCTTGTCAAGTACTTGCTGCTGTGCCGGAGTCCTGACTAGCTGTACAGCGTGGTACCAACAACCACATAACTATCTTAAACAAGATGAAAAGAAGCTGAATGAGATAATTTCTTATGTCTTATCTTCTGAGCTCACAGAGGTATGTGGAAAGCCTGCTTTCTTTTCATTACTCAAGCAACACCTTCTGGCCAGAGATAATTTAATATTTCTTTTCTGAGAGAAATATTAAATATTTTATTAAATATTTTGGTTATTTAATTTTTTTCTTCAATCCCACTGTTGCAGCATTTTAAGAATAAAAGAATAAATGAGCAACCGGATGGATCAAACTACAAAATACCAAAGGCTGTCCATCTCTTTTCCAGCAGCAGGGATCACCAGTAGAATGTTTGGGTTCAGAAAGTGTTGCATGTCATCAAATTTGGGCTGCAGCAGTGGCGGTTTATCAAAGGGGGTACTAGGTGGCCACCCAGGTTAAGATCGCGTTAATTAACGTTCAGTAAATTAACAAGTAAATGCTACATTTTGCTGCCCTCCAGTGGTGATCAAATGCATAACACAAAGCTCCAAAAAAGCTTAATATTTACATTGTGAATTTTATGTTTTTTATATATATATACACACACTTCTAGTTGGTACAACTTTACATATGTTGGCGGTTGAATACCTGATGAGTTAGGTGTAAACAATAAGTGGAGGATATAAAATGACTAGAACTCATTGCAAAAGCTCAATGAAGATGTGTATTCATGTTTTCTGACCAGAAGTGACCACAAGGGGGCGCCCAATAGCAAGACATATGTCTGGGAACTGGGCAAAATGTTCAGACGTCTATATTTTGGAGGGAAACAGGCATACAGGTACAGTGGAATATCAGGATCTTTTTTGAAATGTTGAACTTGTTGGATGCTCTTCATGAGAAGAAAATTTAAAACACAAGAGCTCAATTATTTAGGGTAAGTTACTTTTTTGACTTTGTTAAGTTCTTATGTATAAAGAATGATAGTGATCACGCTGCGTTTGACTCCCTTAAAAGTATAGGAAAGTTTGGAATTTTAGGAGCTAAATATATATATTTAAAAACTCCCTTCAGATCTTAGGTGATTTTAAAGTAGTTTTAGAGAATACATTTTTCAGAATGCAAATGCTTGACTAAAGCTGACTAAAACAGAAAAGGCGCAAAAAGCAGAACTCACTGAGATTTATTTTGGTTCATAAGTTCCAAAATTGTTCCTCTATTTGGTCTTAAAAACAGTTGCCATTTATGGCCCTGCTGCCATTTAATTTTTGAGATGTGTTTTTAAAAAAATAATAAAAAATCTGTGAGTTGCCCTCTTTGTTCAGTTTGTTGTAAATGAAAACACTGTCAAAAATTAAATCCTTTATCCAAGATCTGTTGTTTGTTTAAATTGCTTGCTTTAAGTTAATTATGATGGAAAATAAATATGTTTGTTGTCTTTTACTTAGAAGCCTATTTACAGAAAACAGAGCTGTAGGGATAGACAGTAAATGTTAATCTGCCTCTGAATAAGAAACAAATCTTAAAAGATAATAATTATTTGCAAATCATTTACATTTTCTAACCACCCAAAGCTCCAACCAAATGAGTTAAAACATACCAGTTCACATTGTATAGTGTTGTTCAACTGTGGAGAATGTTCCCTGATATCATCCCTGTGTGTTACTCCACCAGAGAAGTGGTGTAATTTTTCTGGACTTTTCAATGAAACTGTGGTGATATGTATCAGGGTGCAATTCTGCCTGCTGCACTCTGAGCCTTTCCAGCACCTTCCTTCTCCCGCCCAGCTCTGTCTCCACTCTGCCTAATCATCCACACATGTTCAGCCTTCAATCATCCTGGACTCATTCCACCTGCAAGCCTCCCTATATAAACTCACTCCAGTCAGCTCCTCACTGCCGGTCTGTTGTCAATCATCTCATGCCTGCCAGTCAGAGAATTTCCCACGTCTGTCTGCCAGTTTTCCTCGTCTGCCGGTCTGAGATTTTCCCACGTCTACCGGTCAGAGATCCTCCTACTTCTGCCTGCCTGAGGTTCCTACTCCTGCGCCTCCAAGAACTCTCTCTGCAGCTGGTTCTACTTCAACCCCTGTGTTCCAAGAACTCTCTCTGCGGTGCTGCTGGATTTACTGCAGCCCCTGTGTTCCAAGAACTCTCTCGGCTGCTGGTTCTGCTGAAGCCCCTGCGTCCAAGAACTCTCTCTGCTGTGCTGCTGGTCCTACTGCTACCCCTGCATTCCATGAACTCCCTCTCCTGCTCCGAAGGCTTCCTGTCTCAGCAGCGCAGCACCCACAGCTCTACAGCTCCCTCCAGTCCTCCAGCTCCTGCACTCACCACTCACCAGCTCCATCCCGGTATAGACTCTGGTTCTCTTCTTCCTCAAAAACCCAACCTTCAATAAATTCTCTTGAACGAAGCTTCGTGTGTGGTGTGTGTTCGGGTTCATCAGGACAAATCCTGACAATATGACAGTTTTCTACTATAGATTAAGGGAACTATTACTTTTGTCTCCTCCTGGATGAGTCGTCGATTCTCCATATGTGGATAAAGTCTGTCACTGTGGTTCCCTTGAATTCTGTAGACTTAGAAATTGCTTTTTTAAGCCTTTCCAGCAGTAATTTGGCCTGAGTCTAGCCAGTGAAATGGAATTGAGCTTTCCGAAAAATGTGACTGATCTCAGTTAATTCATATTTTAACATACAGGAGGTAGTTTACGTACCCTGCCTCTCGCCCATTGAAATGCTGGAGATAGGCACCAGCACCCCTCACGACCCCATGAGGGATAAAGCGAGTAAGAAAATGGATGGAGGAGGTAGTTTACGCTCTCACATGGGCACAAGTTGTTTTGGAGGCTGTTTTTCCTTAAAAAACTAAATAATTTTAGAACAGCTTTTTTGTTTTATTTACCAAAGTCATCCTTGTCTGCTTACAATCTCTGCTACTTACAACTGACTCAGTACATATTTGTGACATGCTAATGGTTGCATGGGTTCTGATCTGATCCTGATTTGTTTACACTTTCTCTCAGATGCTAATGTCCATTGATACAATCATGCATATTGAAGTTTTCTCACATTGTTGTGTAAATTGGCCCCTGTGTTTCCTGTATGACTTCAACATCACACTTTTATCTGAATATGCCATATTATCAAGTTGTGCAAGACTTTTTTTCTTTTTTGCCTTTCTGATAAAAGTATTCTCTGCTGCTTTAGAACTTTACTTCAGATTAGCATTTCTTATTCATTACTGATCTAGTGAATGATCTAATGTGCACATTCATAGCTGAATATATAAAATGTGTTAAAAAATTGACATGCTACCAGGTAAAATAACTGGCTAAACAGCTTCCAAGAGGCCTGTGGCAAACCTGAAATGATCCACCAGAGGCAAACAAGTCCTCAGTGGAAGGATGTCTGATGTAAACACTGCTTCTATTTCCACGGGAGATGACTTCAGCAGGGAGTTAAAATGGAGTCTAGTTGGTTTTACCACGGAAACACTCTAAACTCATATTCCTAGAAATAAAACCGTTTTTCAAATGATAACACTCCTCAGAAGAATCTGAAAAAATTGCTTTAATTAGTTAATTTGAAGAGTATACGAGTTACATTTGAACTGTGAATTTGATGAATTCATCTACTCAGACATGTCCATCTCTACGTGTCATTGTTTCATGAAAGCCAAGGAGTCCGTCCTGCAGCTGTGATTGTTGCAGGGTGGTGGGGAGCGAGATCCCCTTCCTCATCACCACCACAATCATCATCATCAAGTCAGGCTGCTATACCTGAAGCAGATTTTTGCCTTCTGTAATGTCCGTGTCCTCTAATGCTGCTCCAACAGGTGAGAGTCCACACAAGTTAGTTTCTGATAGACACCGGATGCTCTGGTGGTAAAAATCCTCAAGCAGTGAAGATCTTTTGTTTTTCTGTTCTTTTTGTTTAGTGTGAAAGAACTTGATGGACTGCTCTCTCCTCATTAGTGAGATCAAGTGACAGACTTCAAGTAGAGTACGGAGTATGCATATGTTACATCCCAGCAAGGTCACCCAGGACAGTCAAATCCAAATGCTACAATAATTAATAATAGTAATGTGAGTATGGAAAATACAATAAAACCAAATGTTTGGTAACAACATTTCAGAGCTAGGGAAAAAAAAACATCTTGAGTATGTCACATACAGAAATCATCATTAGTGCATGAATATTAGATTTGAATATCACAACATAAATATGTAGAAAATGACTGAACGACTTATTTGATCTGAATTATTTCTGCTGCAGCAGTAAAATAATCAACACCAGTGTCTAGCTGAGACCAGGAAGCTCCAAAATCTAACCAGAACATTTTATCAACGCTACTCTGACACAAGCTCACACGTGGTTGTCTGGGTTTACTGAAGGTTGCTGGGGCAGGTAGTGCTTTGTCGTCCCAGCGATGTCCGAAACAAAACAGAAAAAAGCCAAATGTTATACTACCAGGTGAATTAAAACATTGTCTTGCTAAAGTATCGATATCCTCTGAGCTTTTTGACATTTTTATCATCTTATAACCACAAGGTTTAATGCACATTATCAGAGTTGTCTGTACTAGATCAACAAAATAAAAATTAGGATGAGTTAAAAACATTGAATTGAAAAAAATCTTAAAAGTGTGGCATGCCTCTGTTTTCAATACACTTCTGGGCTAGGGTTCTGTTTCACCTCTAAAAACTAAAATGTTTTCTTCATAAAACTGCTCAAGTTTAGTCTGTCTGAATGGAGAGTGTCTCTAAAACATTAAATATAAGTCCTGCCATAGATTTGATTTTGGTCTGGACTTTGACTAGGCCATTCCAACACAAGAATCTATTTCAAGGTCCTCAAACTCCAATCCTTGGGGCCAGAGTCACATGGCAGAACTGTACCCTGAATGTGTGTTCCAGCTCAACCAATCCTTGGTAATGATCTAAAAATTTTATTCAGCGGTGCTGAAGCAGGGACACATTTAAAGATTTGCAGGACACTGGTCCCAGAGGACTGGAGACCTTTGACCTAAAACAGCCTTATGTTTAAGGCTGCTGTTTTTCTAATTTCTCACTGACTTACTTTAAAAAAAAAATCTGCCTCCACATCGGTCACAAAGTTCCGCTGTGGTCCCCTCTGACTGGAAGTCCTGCTTTGCTGTATTCCCCACATAACAAGTTAGCATGTAACTGATTTCCGATGTCAATTTGTTGCACTAGAGCCTATTTAGGCTCATCAAAGCAACGAGGGTGGAACAGAAAGGCTCGCCACACTTTTTAGATTCCAATTGAAAACCATGTACACTGTTTTACAATTACACCATACTTTGTGTTTGGTCTTGAACATAACATGCCAGTTGTGGTTGTAACATGTCAGAATGAGGAAAAGCTCAAGTCGTATGAATTGCTTTGCAAGGCACTGTATTCCTTCAGTCCGGAATCCTTTTGAGCGATGCATTTGGAGTCAGAGCTGCAGCTGGACTGATGGAATAATGCTACAACCTGCTGGTGGTCAGAAGCTACCAAAATACCTGCTGCCCTCAGGTTCAGGCACCTGGAAGGAAAAGACAGAGGTGCTGCGGGAAGGGACACGTTTAGGCACATGACTCAGAGATCAGCCCAATCCAAGTGGAAAAATCGATTTGATTTACAAGACCCTTAATCAAAGAATAATACCAGTGTTGTTTAGAGTTATAGCTTATATACCGCTGTCATTTACCACTGCCTGACGTGCTAATAATAAATATAATTGTTTACTCTGAAATCTTACTAAAGGCAAGAAAAGCCCAAATGATTGGCACAAACAAGAAACAACACCGGTATTGTCCGTTAAACAAGAAGGCGTCTGGCGTTTCAGATAGATAAAGTGCTAGTTGAGTGGAGTCAGGACATGATTCAAACCGTTTCGTCCAACTCTTTTAAAGATTGGGGCCTTTGAGCCCCGTGGTTTAGGTCACATTAGCAACACTGGTGGCCATGTGACACGGCAGAGGGGGATTTACGCAGAGAAGGAATCAGGTAGTTGTTAGGATTCACCAGACTCATCAGAGGGAGCAGACAAAAGGTAAATAACCTGCTGGAATTGTGTTACATTAGTGGCCCGGTGAGCCAAACGCTATCTGTTTGAAATAACAGCGCAGGTTAAATCTCAGCTACGCCACATCTGACCCATCCCTCTCACGCCACATCCCTTTGCTTTATACGTCCGTGTGCTGTCGTCCCCTTTCCTCCACTACAGCAGGTCGGGTAAGTGGCTGTAGACCGAGTCCAGCAGCGTCTGGCTGGCTTCCTGGCTCTTCACTCCAGCGATCTCAAAAAGTCGGTCTAGCTTGTCCGCGGCTGTTGGGATCTCCTCCAGGAAGCGCAGCTCCTCTGGGTTCAGGATGTGCAGCATGTCGTCGAAGATCGGCTGCAGGTCACATGGGTCCAGACGGACCTGCCGGAGCACTGTGTCTTTCTTCTCTGGAGAGGGACAAGGCGAAGAATAAAGATAAAGGCTGCTCTTGTTGCAATTACACTCAACCTGTCAAGCACCCATACTTTCTCTATCAGGTTTATCACATGCTTCCAGCTGCATGATCCTAATAGCTGTGGGCACATCCAATGAAGAGTCTTAATAAGAATAGCCCATGGTAACATTAACGCTATATCTGTTTTTGTTTTTGTTTTTCTCTGCAATTTAAGCAGCTGAAACGTCTCCGAGGCTTAAACTTTATGCTGCCCTCCAGTGGAGAGGACCTGTATGGCAGTTTGTTCGTTGAACGTCAAAGTTACAAAATCAATCAGTTCTGAATATGCAGCTAAACGAAATCATTCAATTACACATTTTATTTCACTATATAAACAGCGGTTTTTAGTTGTTTGACGGTTTAAATCAGAGTCAGCTTCTTCAGGTTTTCCCAAAACATCAGGAACAGCTGCATATATTAGCAAGATCACGGTTAGACTTCTAATTCAATTGTATTGAATTTAAGGATTTAGCTCATGTAAAGACTGCACTGTCAAGGAACTGGCTAAAGATGACATAATCTATTGATTGATTTATTTTGCTAAAAAGAAGGACAGAGTAACATTGGAATACAAAAAGCATGTGGCAAAATAAAAAACTAGACAAAGGGAGTTTTATAGTAACCAACATTCATGACTGTCAGTGAAGGAACTTTATTTTTACACATATATATGATCACATTTTAATTTGTTGGTCATGGGGCCCAAAATTCCTGGCAGCACCCCACTCCTGCTGCATGAATTGAGAACATGCACAATCAGATTCTGTTCCCATAAAGTTATAGACTGTAATGGCCAGAACAGACCACATGAGGGCACCCAAAGACCTGCTTCTAATTGAGATTCAACAGGCAAAACATTACTGAGTCTGAATCATTTGCAAAAGATGTAAAGAATCTCAAACAGTTGAACCCTGACAGCAAGTTAGGAATCACGCATTTGTGTTGCGCACCATGACGCCTCATAAAAAGAGAGATGATGTGAGCCTCTGTAACTTTATGCGTGTCCAAAGTTTGAAGCTTGTTACATTCATTCTCTCAACTGTTAACAAAACGGCACGTTCAGCGCAGTGTGTAACCTACTCAGTGATGCTTGCGGCATTTGCAACAAAGTTACCCAGTGACATGCTCGCTGCGTCGGACTGAGTCACGGGGGTGACTCCACCGAGAGAACACAGAAGATCTGTTCTATTGTCTGGATAGAACTGGCATGTAATGACTAAACGCATTAGTCATATTAAGTCAGACTCATAAAATTACACTTTTTTTGCTCATCAGTCAACTTCCATCAGGTTCTTATATAACAAGAGTAATTGCACCTCCTCTGGGAGTCTTTTGAATGTTGACAGCTTCTTACTTATTCGGAGATAAGCTATTTTATTCATTTTCAAATGAATACATAGTAATGTGAACAAGAAAGTATGTGCTGATAACTTCAAACTATTTGAACAAGTAAAGTAAGCAAACACTTAATCATGTAGACAGCCCCACCTACAGTTGCATGCATGCATGACACGTAAAAGGCCAACTAAAGCCTAGGTTCTGCATTACATGTGATTAATTTACAGATCAGTGGAACACCCCGTCCCTGCCGTGTTCACTTCTCACCTTTGGTAATGAAGGAGCCGTTCCTACTGAGGGCAGAGTCTTTGCTGGACGTGGAGTCACAGCGGAGGAGGGGTTCTGACTCGTCAGCAAAGAAACATTTGGTGCGGTCCATCGGCGACTGTACGGACACGACGCCGCTGGTTCGGCCCAAGCTCACGCCGCTGCTGCCCGTGCTGCTGGGGGACTCCAGCAGCTTGTGGATGGGGCTGAGGCTTTGGCTTACATTCACTGTGGTCGTCAGCTGGTTGATGTCAAACTGCACAGAGGGGAAGGAGAGGGGCATTTTAGGCCTCAACCAGACATCAGTGGGTTTAAAATAATAACATTTAAAAATATACACTATATCATTAGCTTGGGAACTTTAATCATGGTCATGTGTTCTAATAGTTTGTAACCTAATTGTTCAGGTTATTATGAAGTAGCAAACAAGCAGCAAACTCAAGAAAGACATTTCTAGCGAAAATGTCTTTAAAGTATGTCATTTATTTTCATAATCTTCATCCAGGGAAGGTAGCCAATCTTTCATTTAGTTTAGCTGAATATTGACATTTCCTACGTATGTCACCGAGTTGCTCCGAGCTTCCGGTCCACAACAAACAACTTTTAAGCAAAACATCTGCAGTTATGTGCATTTTTGATGACATCTATAGCGAAACGTCTGCATGATATATTGATAATCTTCGTTCAGGGGAGGGAGTCAACATGTTTTTCATTAAAATGGTAAAATCTCACATGTAATATTAATAGAATACGTTTTTTTTTGCAGCAGATTTCCATTGGTTCTGGTTCTGATTCTTGTTTGGGCCAGTTCCCTCCTGAAATATGACCTCTGATCAAAGCAAGATGACAAAAAGCAACTTCCTCCAGGCAGATATTAGTCATGTTACAACCTTTTCTTGCAGTGGAATATAGAAAATGACTTTAAAGTCCTCAAAGTAGATCACCCTAGTGGGTATGACAAAACATCCCATATTGTACCTGAAAAAGTCGGATATTTGTACCTTTGCGTTTTAGCTAACATCTTTGGAGAGGGACGCTGGAGGATTTGGCGAATGTTTCCCTGTGATAGCTGAAACAGGGTAAAGTTTCTACTCTCACTGGAGATGTCAACATGCTGTCTGAACAAATAGCATCCCCACAGACAGAATCAGGTTTGTGTTGTAAAGTTCTCTAATAAACCACAAATTAAATTGTCTGTAATTTTATCATTACAACTAAACTGAAGCAATCGTATGGTTCTTTATGGTACCTATCCACAATCTTCCCTCATCCTTCTATTCTTCCTAAGCTAGTGCTTTTGTCTCCTTAGTCCCCCCCCCTGTCTTTCCATTTCCCCAGTTCTCGGTCTCTTTCCCCTATCTCTGTCCCCCGCTCCCCTCGCTCCCTCTTGTCTCCGTCTTTGGTGTGGTAATGAACCTGTGGTCAGAACCAGTAGCGACTGGTTTGGGGATGAGCTCATAAGAGCGCTTCTTGTTTTTCACTGCAAAGGCCCACTTGGGCTGAAAGGGTATAGCAGAGGAGGTCATTTCATCGGCAGGCTAATGCATAAAACCCAGCATGGCGCAGCTATTTTTCTCAGTCGGTGAATCCAATCTGCTAGAAACATTTGCTCAAGCATTTGGGCAGTTTTCATTCTTGGTTCCCTAACATCTGGTTTGCTGTACAGGTAGTCTAACAGAACAAATGCTTTGTTTAGCTAGCTAAACCATGTTTCCATCTACGTACATGCAGACTCAGGGCAACGGCACACTGAATTCCACTTTTAAATCCAACTGGGAATAATGCTTTTCTGAGAGCAGCAGTAGGAAAACAAAGGGATCCACAGGGGACGCCAAACAGCAGCTTCAGGGGACAGGACATCATTCTAGCATTATTTAAGATAATACTTCGGTGACACAGATCTTTAGCTCTCTTGTAGCTGCTGATTATCAGATTTTCCGGGTTTCCATTTCTCCATTTTGGTCTATTGCTGAATTCCAGGCACACTTAAAGACAAGGACTTTGTATCTGTGTCTTGCGACCACAGGGTTCTCCCAGGGAATGGTTGGACTGTCCTCATTCAGCTGGTGTTGACACCTGAAGTGTTTCATAGTAAACCAGGGAGTCTTTTTAAAATGTATCTAAAGCAAAAAGTCTCAGTTCTGCTGAATGCCACTATTTAAGTAAAGTAAGTCAGTCCATGACATCTATATGTTAATATCCGACAAGACCAGGAGGTATCCCCCTGTATTCGCTGCAATTCCAAGCTTATTCTGGACTTGAATCGTTTGCTCAATCAAACAAGCTATTCAAACCATACACGGAAAAAAATGTTCCTTTCAAGAATGGGCTTAGTAAAAAGAACCCTACCTCTTGCCTTTTGACCCCTGGAGATAGGCACAAGCAGACCTTTAAGGATTAAGAGGGTATAGAAATGGATAGGTGGACTCTAAAATGATGCATGCATCTGAAAAAGTATTAAAATCTTTGAACTTCTTAATTGTGTCATAATTCAGTGTGAAATGGGGAAAAACTAACAACAATGGTCAAAACTGCCCTGGGTTGAAATCCTTTCAATAAAGCTTGTCTGACACTTGCATTTACTCTAGTTTTGGTGGGTGGGTGGATGAGTCGGCTTTCAAGAACTTGAGGAAGGGCACATGCTGGCCATGACCAGCACCAGCTTTTGAAATGAACCAAGAGTCAGAATACACCATTAGTTTCTATGGAGGAAATGCGTACTGAATCAGACCTTACTTCTACAATTATCTGGTCTAACCCCAGGAAAAATGCATTCAACCACTAAGAGGATAACCAATCGAAGAGTACCCACAAAGGAACCCACTTCTTGCGCTGACAGCATCATAGAGCAGCTTCAAGCAGTGATTACGGCGTAAAAAAGCTGTTATCAAAGAAGCCATGACTATATGAATCGTACTTTGGTCTTTTACCACATTTTGCTTACAGCACACGTTTTGGTTCTTCATTTTCCAACACTGGGCTTTTCATGACCGAGTTAATCTGCTTTAACCAATGAGATGAAGCAGCAGATTACAGTGTACGCATAACATTAGACCACAGTGGCAAACAGCAGAAGCTTTGTCCTAACTGAAGCATGACAGGCCACCCAGGCAGAGCTTTATGCAAATATCTATGTAGTCCATCTGAGAGCCCCCGTAAACCAACGGGAGTCCTGTTTCCCTGCACCGCTGACCACACATAACACGTATCGATCTGCAGAGGATGACGAAGCAGAGAAGGGGTCACGGAGAGGAACACGAGTACGACGGTTCCAGAAAGCTCCGGGGCCTGTGTGTTCCTGTGTGCGTGAGCGAGAAAAACCACCAGACCAAGTTGCTGACCATCGCTTTCAGCACAGCGCAAGGGCCTGCTGGGGACAAGACACACACAAATCCCCAGCTCACAGCCTGTTTACACATACACACTCTGAGGGGCCGTGCCAGCGAGACGTACTTGGCAGAAGTGGCAGACTGCAGCAGCACCAAGGGCAGAGGGGAGAGATTCTGGAGATGTTTCACTTTAGCAGATGAAAAGATTAACGTGTCACTGCAAAGAACAGAGTTTTTTTGTTTGTTTGTTTTGCTAGGATGGAAACTCAAGAGAACTGGGGCTCCCTCTGTGATGTTATGTTCATTTTCTCAACACTTTATCTAAAATATTCTGATCAGGACAAGATTTACCTTAATCAATACACAAAATGACAATTTGTTGCAATCAATAGGTTTGTGCAATCTATTAATTCTATACGATCTCAGGTTTTTCTTAAGCTAGTTTTGGTTTAGTTGTGTTTTTGGTTTCTGTCTACCACCTTATCTGTATTAGCATATTTTGGAGACATTGTTTTACTTGTTCTTGGCTATTAAGTCTCATGTCTCAAGTACTCATTGTAACTCCCCACTTTTGTGCTGATCATTAACAACCTTTGCATAGTTACTATTTGTAGTATGTCTTTATTTTCCTTTGCAGTATTTAGCTTCTTTGGGTTGCCTGTTTTTAAGAATTTTATGTTTTAACTGTGACTTAATGAACAGTTTCACTCTCCTTGGGATTGGATGCCCACTTCAGCACCTTCGCAGGACACACACAATCAGGCTATCTCCCTCATTTGCACTTAGAAGAACTCCAGTGATTTCTTGGAAATTGTTGTCCTTTTCTTTAGAAAGAAAGGCATGTGGTTTAATTTTATTACCCTATGGGGCTTGTTAGAGAAGGGACTAAAAGGCTGCTAATGGGAAGTAAGCCATAAACACTCAATTATGTCACAAATTGCCTTTGATTGTGTCTTTTGGTGGTTAAAAGGCGAATCAGGAATCCAGTGTTCTGGCATTTTTGTGGCACTCATTGAAAGAGAGCTAAAAGGAGCAATGGAAGTTGTTGTTTTTTATTCTCACATGGCGAAAAACTTGGGAATTTTCAAATTTTCTTAACCCCTGAATTATTTCCCTCCACACCTCAAAAACTAAGCAGGACTAACAGAGTCTCAAATAAATGAAGTATGAAAATAAATAATAATATAAACACACTATCATGAGGACTTTTGCAGCCTTTTTTATTCAAGCAAATTGTGGAACATTTGTACTTTTGAGAAGACAGTTGAGACCAGACATTTCCGTCCAGCGTATGAACAAAAACATAACAACCCCGCCCCCATCTGACATTATATCAGATTAAACAATTCCTGTTTCAGTTCAGTTATGATTGCCAAAACTATTTAAATTTGCAAAATGTCAGAAAAATGAGAGAAAGGAATGTTTATGAATCTTTTCTTAATTTTACATATGCTAAGATTTAGATGCTTTTTAACAATTTAGGAAAGCCTAGATGATGATGATGATGACCCCGGGGGGTCGGCTGGGGGTGGCACTTTTGCTCTCCCCTGGAATATGTGGGTAGGGCTCAGGTATTTAGGGCAGGGTTTGGGGAGGTAGCACATCAGGGTTCGTGGAGTGGGCTCTGGTTGGCCAGTTCGGTTCATCTATGCCCCACCCTGGGTGGATGGGCCCGTGGGTCATCTGGGCTGAGATCGGGGTGGGGGGTTAGTACCAGAGTATGGACCGGGTTGGTCAGGTTGTGTAACCATGATGAGTTTGTGTAGTTCTTTGTCTCCTATGTTTCAGATGCTCCATTGCGGCAGAGATTCTGGCTGATAACTATTTTTGTACCACTGCAGTGCTGTGAATACAAAGCTTGGACATATTCTTGAGGTGGTGCTCTAGTCTGCAAACACTCTCTCAGAGGACGCCTCTAGGCTTACTGGGAGCAGAAACAGAAATGGGGGAAGAGAGGTAATGACATCCGTCTTCACTCTGACTTCAACTCTCACGGGGAAGCACAGACAAAAATAGAAACGTCAAGCAGAAGGCTGACGCTCTGTTTTGTCAGCAGAATAACCACTGACACTATGACAAAGCAAAACCAAGTCTCAGATATCTCCGTTGTGTAAGAAGACGCATTGAGGTGCTTCCCGAAAATGCATCACACTGACTTGTTGTGAATTAGGCACTTTTGTTGTCAAAAGGTCATGACCTCAAAAAGCCCATAAATTAGGATTATCTCACTTTTTTTGACTTGAGTAGGAGAAATATTGAGTAAAGGTCAGGAAGACACTGGCATCAATTAGAGGAAAGGCCGAAGAAAAAAATCTAGATGGCTCCAGGGTCAGCCATGGATTGGTAAGCCACAGATGGTTCGCCTAAACAAAGGAGAGGGATCCAGAAAGAGGCAAAACATACAAAGCTTTCTATATGGATTGAAATTGGTGGCTTGTTTTTTGGTCTGTAAAACCCTAAATGTCCGAAAAATGAAACAGAATCATAATTTCTTCCAAAAGGGTAAGGGGTAGGTGAAGGGATAGGGTTAATCTTAACCATAGCCCTTGGAGGTGAAGACTTTCTGCTTCCACAAAGGTCTTTAGAACCAGAATGTCTTTAGAATTTTAGCTTCTGCTTGATTTGGTTCTGTTGTACAGATATGCTCCATAAAAAATATGCCACCATGAATCACTTAGATTTCTTAATAAGAGTTTGTAGCTGACCAAGAGGAGGCAAACAAGACAAAAAGGAACTGAAATTTGCTACTTTTTGGAAGGCTTTTGGGCACCCACAAAGATCTGTATGCCCTGACAATAGCAGAAATGTGAATCTTCAAGATAAGAACTGTGCAATTTGCATGAACGTCCAAACAAACACTCCCCAAGAAGCTATTTGCATGCTTTTAGCTTTTCAGGGAATGTTTGTTTGGAGATCCATGCAAATTGCGCAGTTCTTAACTTGAAGATTAAAATTTTTGTAAATTACTATTTGCACACTTTTTAACTTCTCCTGGAATATTTGTCTAATACATTCAAGTAATTGCACAGGATTGTGAACATAAATTAACTTGAAAACTGAAATCTTTTTTTAATGATTATTTGCACATTTTTAACTTTTGTCTGAGGCATTCATCCAATTGCACAGTAACTGACATTATTCTGTAAAGTGACTGCTATGTGTCTTTTTGATCCAAACATTTAAATCTCATCAGATGCTAAGGATTACTTGCAAACTTTTGGCTTCTCAGGAAGGGTTGTCCATTCAACTATTTGAAAACACCATGTCTTCTTGTATGTCTGTGTTCTGTGTTTGAATCTCTGTGAATTCTGAGCCGGTGTTTCGCCAAAATGTCATTATGGTGACATAATGACAATAAAGATTCTTAATTCTTGAAAGGAGTCAGCTTAATTGATCTGGGTATCTGACCAGAACATCTCCTGCCTCCCTTTCAAGGCTTTTCAGGAACTAAGGATCTTTCTACATGAAGAAGACCCTGATGGAGGAAGAATTAGCTAGGGGGGTTGGTTTATCCCTTCTCTTCTCATAACAATACAGGATGCTCCAGGATCTATCACCGTGTTGCCCGATTACTTTGTTCAACACAATTCCACATCCCTTCATTTCATAAGGCACTTCCTGCATAAAACATTTTGATAAGCTGTCCTTTCTGCAGGATCACTCCTTGGCTTGAGATGGTCAGATAATAATTAAGAGGCGATGAAAAACCATATAAATCTGGCTGGTGTGTTATTACCGGAAAGAGACTTTAAATGTGCAGCCCTGACCTTGGAGGGGACGGTCCAGAGCAATATGGTGATACAAGTTGTTGAAACAAGAGCAGAAGGATAGGTAAGGGGAGAAGCTAACTAAATGGCGACGAATGATCCAATATGTCCTTATGAGAGCACAGTGCAAGGTCAATATTCCACGGATATCAAGGGGTCCAGACTGAGACAGGGCATGTGAGCGGTTCCTTTTTACTTTTATTCATTTTATTAAGTGTGCATGCAACAGGCTGCAATCTTATCAGCGCACATGCAAACAGGATCCTGAAGGAAACCTGCATCACAGACTACCTTATCTCTTTTTTTCCTAAACTTTGGAGGATGCTGGAAAATTAGCGCTGAAAAATCAAATAATCTTTAAAGTGTTACTTTAATGTGAGGAATGCAACCACAACCCCAGGGACAAGCTTTAGAGAGAAATTCTGAGAAACCTTTCCTAACAGATTAGATTTCAGTAAAACAGACACGCGGGGAACAGCGTGTACCAGAACATGTGAGGCTGATGTTGATAGAGCCCTTAATGGAAAAAAACATGATGTGAGTGAAGGTCACACAGTCTCCTGACATCCTGAATGAGCTGAATGACGCCGCTTCCAGCCGGCCGTAGCAAAATACCTGTGGGTTGTCCTCCATGATACAGCGGATCTTCTCCACCACATCGATGCGGCGCTGCCGGTGCAGGGCGTTGATCAGCTTAGCCAGGTTGGCCCCGCTGTCTCGAATGGTCCAGTGCTGCAGCGCGGCGTACGCTCGCTCGTGATCGGATGAGTAGCCGTTTGAGAAGGCAGCCACCTCGCGCTCGTTTGCATTGGCCAGTGACTGGTAGATGTCGATCCACTGGTTGCCCACCTGGGCTGCCACCAGTTTCAGGATGTCCACCCCTGAGCAGAAAAAACACATGCAGATGGAAAATTGTTTTAAACTTTTTTTTTTTTTTTTTTTAAAAAGAGGCCCATTAATGAACCTGAAAGTTTATAGAAGGGCAAAACTCAACCGGACCTTAAATGTGCAAAAACAAATGCGTGACCGTTCGATAAATTGGCAACAAAAAGTGGATTGTGACACGACTTTAAAACCTTATTCCCCGTTGAGAACCACTGTGCGGCTCTAAACGGGATCACTGCCATACTAAAGGTCACTGCTATAGCTCAGAATTGTGAAACGTCTTCTATGAAACTGAGGGTGCTTTGTGAGGCCTGGAAACCCCAGCCAAGTGACATCAGTCAGTCTCAGCATGGGCTGGGAGGCCATCCAGAAGTTCAGAGAAAGGCACTAGATAGGCATGTTGGGGTCAAATAAGTTATCTAACAGACTACATGGTCACATTACCTGGAGGTTGATCTATCACTTTAGTCCTTTCATTTGAACAAATCCCACTGAGTAGAAGGTTGAAAAGCTGTCTCAACAACAATTATTTGATCTGGTTGAGGACACCTTCTGGTCCTCAACCAGATCTGGAAGCCAGCGTTATGAGTTCTAGGATGGAAGCAACTGAGAGGAAAATGGCTGGAAGGGTCACCCAGAAGCAGGCGTTTGATGAAGACGTTTCTCTTGTGATGAGAGGGTTAAGTTTGACGTCCAAAGTAAAAGATTTGCTCATTAACGGCTTGGTGTGTGACACAGTTCCCAAACCTGTTGCAGTGGGGCCGACCCAAGCGTTTGGAAAGCTGGGAGTGGTTTAGGTGTACTTACAATCAGTTCATATTGGATAAAGTGGCAGAGCTTCAGAGAAAAGTGAAACCTCACAATTCTGACTGCTTCCAGAGAGTTTATATTGCATCACCAAAATCACAGGCAGGAACAACTGGTCGATCGGTCAAAAGCATGATCCTAGATTGTTGGCAAAACCTGAGATGTACAAATTGGACCACCTCAAGACACAGTTATCAAAATATCAAACTGAAACTAGTCTGTGTGATGGTAGGGAGGGTGGGTGGGGTTGAACGCGGGGCACATTCATTCGTTAACATTAAGAGGGTCAGGGGGTGCGATTGTATTCCTGGGAAACTTTGTTTTAGGGCTCGGCAATATATTGAGATTTTAAAAATATTGAGATTTTTTTTAAAGAGATAAAATGAGACTATATAATTTATAGCGAGATGGTAAATGTTGCGTTAGAATTACTCCAGTATGTTATTTTTCAGCCGATTTTCATATGTATCTACAGCTCTTTGTTAAAATATGTGCCTGTGAGACATTTGGGATAAAGCTTTGAGTCAGAAATTTATTTTTTATAATTACTTTATGAAAAGAAAAACATAGAGATAAATATCGTATATCGGCATTCAGCCTAACTATATCGAGATATTACTTTTGGTCAATATCGCCCAGCCCTACTTTGTATAATGTATGATTGTGATGATACAGTGGAAATTGTATTACAAAAAAAAATAATTGGTGTTACTGTGTCAAAACAATCAACATTGACACAAAATTAGAATTCTGTGAGGGGGCAAATATTTTTCATAGCACCATATTTATTTGAACTCAGACTTGCACGTAATACCGGTGCAAAGTTGAACCATTAAGTACAGGAAACATTCAAACGATACGGTGACATCATGTCATAGGTGCTCCATCCTGAAGCAGGAGCACACTCAACGTCTTACACCTTTTATCCTAACCCTCATGTACTATACAAAACAGGAGTGCACGAGCTTAGATATGACCAAACTGGACCTTTAAAAAAATGCACTCAATTGTTAGATATATTATATATAGTGAGAAGCATTTTTAAACGAGCCAACATTTTAAAGGGTTTTATTGTTTCTTTTAAGCGTTTTCATGCATTATATTTTTCTTAGTGTTTTAACGGATGTGTTTTAGCTTGTAGTGATGTACAGCACTTGGCTGTTTTTAAGCTCTTTATGAATAAAGATGGCAAGGTTTGGTATGGTAACATATGCGGCCAGTTAAACAGGAAGTGTTGATTTAGCAGTTAAAGAATCCGCCCAGTGAAACTGATTCTCTGAGATGACAAGGAATCAGCATTTGATCTTACCGTAAATAAGCCGACACAGTTGGAAGGGAAAACCGTCGCTTGAATAGTGTCAGTGGTTGAACCACCACTGCTTTGACATGAAAAAGACTTTTCCAGATTTTGATCAATTATTTAAGACAAATATCTCGTTTTATCTTGTTCCAATCGAGAAGAGTAGGATGACTACGTGAATTCTTCCATCAGACAATCTTGACAACAATGTGAGACTCAATAAGCAGATGAATGCTTGACATTGTCAAAACTAAGTCAAGGTTTATCAATTAGAAGCACTTTTCACTGGAATGTTTTCTCTTTTCCTTAAGATGGGAACACCCAACGTTGGAGGGACTGAGGCCTGTCAGCAGCAGAAACATGAGCTTGTTGTGTTCCATTTCTGCAGCGAGCACATTAGGTCAAAGGTTGCATGGGAGTGGAACAAAACAAACTCTTCACCTGTTCCATGTGTGCATTATGAGTCTGCAGAGCAGCGAGGAAGGGATTTCCTTTAGTGCAAAAGGTAAGGAATGTCTCATTTGAAATGGATGACTTTGACTGAATGGACGGTGTTGTGTTTGGTCCATTGTTTAAACGCCCTGAAGGAGGCCTCAGCTGTTACTCAACCAACCAGCAATGCAGACAGCGCCGGCTTCTAGACATGTACTTAGGCATGGAGCACTACACAGTTACTGGGGAAGTCAGAAAGCCTCTGTGCCTGCTGGTTATTATTTCTTGTTAGTTATCATTCAGATTTAGAGAGGATCTGTTAACCTTATTAAATAAAATCCTTGTTTTCCAGTTAGAAACTGACTCTTAATTTAAAGCAATGTTTGGATAACATACTGCATTGCTTCACGGACTTAAGTGAGAGCAAACTCCTTATAAATAGGCTTTAACATGGAGCCCGTCTGCTGTTTACAGCTATTAAATCTTTCAACCCAATTAATTCAACCCCAACGTATTCCGGTTGGGGTTGAATTATCTAGACAAACCTGCAATGTATATCAGGTTGAAGTCGGAAGGCCGGTCAGACACCTCCATACCAATGTCAATCATCCGTGTCTTTGTGGACCTTGCTTTGTGTACTGGGGTCTCGTCCCTAAACTGTTCCCAAATAGGCTGAAGAATGAAACTGTCCAACAGTTCTTCATATGCTGCAGGACAAACCATACCCCCACCACCAAACACACACACACACACACACACACACACACACACACACACACACACGCACACGTACCACCACCACCAACCCACCCACCCAACATACTTACACACACTTAAACCATGAAAGTCCAGTTTACCTGGCAACCACCGAACCCAGACCTGGTCATTAAATCGGCAGACAGAGAAACACGATTGATCCCGTACGTCTCAACTCTTCTAAGCTTCACCCCACCGCTCTGCGTTGCACTTGCTGATGTAAAGTTTAGGTGCATAAAGAAAGAGCAAATGTTGCCTCTTGATTCAAAACGCATTTTATGCAGAAAGCTCGGCACAGAAGAGCATTCCCTTCAGTTTTGATAAGCATCAGGTTGATCCCTGATTACCGTCTGCGGCAGCAAACATGCTAAGTGCATAAGTCCAGGATGAGTCTCTCAGACTAGAAAAAAGAGATTAGGCTGATGTAAGCTGGTAAACTCATGGCGTGACACATATATACATACGAGGACAACCGAGAAATTAAGGCATGGAAAAGCCAAGAGGGAAGTCAATATGTACACGTGTTGTCCTGGTTACAGAGGCACCCAATCATCAATCAGACCAACTTCCTTACCCCAAATCTAAACTTAACATCAACAGGTAACCCAGGAGTGAATATCACGTTATTAAAATCAGCTTTATTTGACCTCATTTAACACTGTGTCTCTGCCCCAAATGGCTTTAAACTAAATTGCACAACACACACACCTGCCTCTGCTCCAGATGATACTAGCGTGATGTTTCACTCGGTGAAAGGAGCTCGCATGCCGGCCTTTTGGGCAGAGAGCCTGTCGAGTCATGTCCACCTCACTGGCCCCCAACACACTGTGGCAGAAAAGAAATCCCCCTACTCTGCATACTTCACTGCATCAGCAAGCTGGACTCATTTAAATGACCTATATACGTCTCGTGATGATTCAGTGTGTCAGAGTGCCGCTGTGTTAGCCTGGGTAAGTGAGAAAAATGCGGAAGTTTACTGGAGGGTAAGGCTGGATCATGTGTTTGCGTGTCTCTCTGTTTACTGTGTGGAGATCTTGTCATTTAAAGTGACATATGGTTTTCTAAATAGGACAACCTGAGCTATCCGATGGCACGTTGCTAAGGCGAATGTGCCTTTCACATGACAGCCGCTTAATGAGACAGATCTCATCGTATCAGTTGCACTGAATAACAAGTTGTTTGACTCACAAGGTGAAAAAAAATGTTTTTCACTTGGTAGTACACACTTTTTGGCCTTCCTTGCGGTAATAATGTGTTTCCCTTACCAGTTAGTTTTGGGTCTGGACTTTGGATCATTCTAGCGCATGAATATTTTTCAATCCAAACCATTCCGCCGTATCTCTGGCTGTTGTCCCGCTGGACAGTCTCCAGTCATTCACAGCCTCTAACGGTTCTCTTCCAGGATTTCCCTTTATTTACTTTAGTCCATCTTGTATCCATGAATAAAAAGGACCTTTGATGGTGTCAGCCTGACACCACAATATTTCATGTTGGGAACAGTGTGTTTTGGGTGGTCTTCAGTGTTAGTTTTCTAGTACACGAAGGGTTCTGCACATAAACCAAATCGTCCAATTTTCTGACCAGGGCATCTTCTTCTACTTGTTTACTGGGTGCCCCACATGTCTGGTGTCAAATTGCAAACCAGACTTGTTATGGCTTTCTTTAACGGCGACTTTCTTGTTGCTATTCCATGGAGGTCAGGTTTGTGAATCACACAGCTGATAGTTGTCCTGATTCTCCCACCTGAGCTTTGGATCTCTGCAGCTCCTCCTTCAGAGTTCCAACAGGCCTCTTGCCTGCTTCTGCGATCATTGCTCTCTAACTGTCAAACTCCAGTCCTTGAAGGCTGGTGTCCTGAAGCGTTTAGATGTGTCCAACAGACCTGAGTGAAGCAACTGAATAATCTCCTCTTGAACTGAAGTCCTACTAATGGCCTAATTATGTGACTCAAGTAGTGTTGATCCTGGGACTCTACAGCTCGCAGAAACCCGATCCCAACCACAGGAGCTGAGCACCTGTGATTTAGGTTGCCGTCCATGTCCTGCAGGTTTGCAGCTATGGCATGTTGTTTCCTGACCAGAGCTCTGTGAGGGATTCATTAACAAACCTGAGAGGCCTTCACAGAACAGCGGAATATACAGATAGACTCTATTTACTAACTAGCTTTTAGTTTAACCATTGCTCTTAAAGGAAATCGGTGGCACTGGTTTGATGCAACCCGCACTTTTTAGACTTTAGTGTTTGCATATCATTTAAAATCCCCACAGGTTTGGCAATGTAGTATGACAAAATCTGAAAATCTTTAACTGGTCAATATTATTATATGGAAATAATTTTGCAAGTAGCCCAATCAAAGGCTCTACCTCATGCTAATTGTTCCAAATTAAATCCTTATCGTAGCTTAGTTTTATCACTGCCATTTATAGTTTTAGCTGTAAAAAGAAAAAAACTAGTTGATCGTTTAAGACAAAATTGGATCTCCTGCACAGTTTTGAGGGCCAACTTTAAAGGATACACAGTTTGGGTAGCTGCCATATTACTTTATCCCCACAAATAACTTGCAATTAGCACTGCTAGACTGAGGGTTTTCCAGAAGTTGCAGTGTTGTGAGTTTGGTAACAGCATCCATCTAACAGAATTATTGACACGGTCACACTTAGGATGGCTCTTTCAGTGTGACCGCGGCCCCATAGGCCAACGACTGCCGTTTGAATGTTTTTATCAGACATTTTCTCCAAAAGTTGACTGAAAACATTGAAGTTTCTGAGCACATTTCAACTTTTCCAATACTGCACTGACATAATTAAAATCAGTATAAGACTTTTGGACCCAGCGAGTTTTCTCAGCTCTGTAGCCTGGAATTGTGTGTAGCATGATTCGAAGCAGGGCAGCAAATGCGTCAGCATCTTAACAAATACCATTCCGTTAAATTAGTCACATGACACAGTTCTCTCCCGTTAATTCAGGAACCCACAAAATTAAATTGATGAAACGTGTGCGCAGCTGTGTAGGAGCACAGCAGGCGCTGCCAAGCAACAGCCCCCTCAAATTCTGCCCTTCACAATCAGTCCCAGGCTACCCCGGCCCACCCTGATCCTGCACAGAGCCGTAGAGTCAAACACAAGGCTCCCCGCTGGCTTTGGATCCGGAGCTTGGCACTATTAAAGGTGTGGATGTTTAACGAGGAAGGATGGTGGGCAGGTACAATGTTGTTTTCCTTCATGTTTTCCTCAGTATCTTTCCTTGGAACTGGATGCTGTAAATAACACAGCTGAGGACCACACCCAGCTCAACCTGCTTCCACCTGATCTTCTCTTGAGAGTATGATGGTGTTTATTTTATGCTGATGGTTAAAAAAAAACAGCTTTATTGCTAGATTTTACTTTTAGTTTACTAATATTCTGCTACCTTGAACACTGTTACTTGTTTATAATAACGACGATGTCATGGAGATTTTATGCATTTCTAACAAAAGAAATTTAAGGCCCAGAAGGAATGGTTAAACGGCGACCAGTTTTTATTTTTATTTTTTTACAAATGCAGATCAGCACCAGGTTTGCTGACATATCTACAATGGGCACAAGGGGGCACAAAGGTGGCAGCAAGTGGAGCCATCGTGTAATCAGTGAGCCATGCAATCGCCTGGCAGGAGAGTCGTATGCCTCAAAACATGGAGCAGATCAACTCAAAGTGTGCGAGTGGCCTCAAGTACTGGTTCAAACCCAGCGCTACTGTCATGTCTGTACATCCCAGATTCTGAAGATTTCCACAATAAGGCTGCCTAGTCAATGCAAACCTGCAATGTGAAGCCCACCAAGGTGATAAGATGTTTCCGCAGCACACCAGCTTCTTCTCCAACTACCTGCAGTGTCAGGTTTCACAAACATCCTACATCGCTGAGAAAACACAGGTGAGATTATTGCGCTAGGCCTGAACGATACGCTCACATGATGACTGAGACACGACTGCATGGTTTCCATGACAACAGACAGTAGCGCTAATGTTGTCAGCGAACTTCAGATGCACAACTGTAAATAGGTCAAGCAAAACTTTATTTACAAAGCAACCGAAACAGCCAAAAATGACCAAGGTGTAATATTCTGAGTTCTGCTCTGGTTCATGTTTGTTATTTGATTAGTTGTTTCAGTTTCTGGTTATGGGTTCTTTCGGTTTGGTTTTGATAGTAGCTTATGTACTGTTTAGGTTACCTGTTTTACCTTGTCACATTATCAGTCTAAGTTTTGTTATCAGCTCAGTTTTGCTCACCTTCAGCTTTCTCTCAGCTCACTTGCTCTGATCGTTTCCACCTGCCTGTATTGTAATTAGCTTCACTTGGTTTCACCTGCTCTCTCCGCTATATAGTCCTCCCTCAGCGTTCAGTTCCCTGGCAGATCATTATTGAGCTTTTGGTGAGTTCTGTCCAGCATCTTGTTTGTAAGCCTGTAGACTTAACCCAATTGCCTTTTTGTGTTTTCTGAGCCAGCCTGTGTTCCTGTCTGATTTTTCCTGTCCCGGTTTTTTGAATGCTTTCCTTTGTTGACAAACCTTAGTCTGTGTTGAGAGCCTTTGGATCCACCTAAGGTTTGTCCGGGTCCGCATCACCCCTGTCTGTGATTCCTGCCTGTTTTTTGGATTGCCTTCTCGTGTAGCGACTTTTGGATTCCCTGTATGACCTTTGAGACTGCCTGTTCCTGTTCTAATAAGTTCTGCTTATTAAAACCTGGTTTCTTTACGTACCTCGCTTGTCTTGGCTGAATTCTGGGTCCACCTTCATCTAATTCATTACACAAGGTGCCGAACAAGTCAACAGTAACTACAAACAAAACATTGATGATTGTGTGTGTGGTGGGGGCGATGACAAATGCAAATGGAATAATAAACATATTCATAAATAAAGTACAGAACAATAAAAGAATAGATGAGGGAAAAATACTGAATGTCTACAAAGATAATGAAAAAGTAAATAAATAGATACATGGAGAGCGTTGTGCTCTAGCTAGATCAAAAGCCAAGGAGAAATAGGCTAATTAGTCTTTAAATAAGATTTAAAACTCTCAAGGCGTGAGGCAGACCTAATGGGAATTGGCAGGCTGCTCTAGAGTCCAGGGCCAGCCATCCCAGCGGCCCGGCCGCCTCGGCTCTTGAGCCAGGTTTCAGCAGAGGCTGCTTAGCCGAGCTTAGCATTCTGGCTGGATTAAGAAAATGCAGCAATTCTAAGAGCTATTCAAATACCAATTCTAAAATACTTTATTAATCCTAAATGGAAATTAAAGATGGCTGCAGTCAGGAAGGCTCGCCTGTAGCATTCTGTCTCACAGCAGGTCTGGAGAAGCCTTTGACTGAAGACACTGTTGTTGTACAACAGTCTGAAGAGGATGCTCAGGGTTGTCAATAATGTTCTTCATTGTCTTCATGAAGAATCCTTCTTTATTAAATCATCTCCAGAGGTTCTGCACAGGACCCCAGAATGGAGCTGGACTTCTTTATAAGCTTGATGAGCTTCTTTAGGACAATTGTTCTGATGATGCTACCCCAACAGATGAGGACAGATGAGATAACGCTCTTTACAACAGACTTATAGAAGATATGCAGCATCTTGTTGAAAACCTTGAAGGACCTAGACTTCCTCAAAAGGTACAGCCTGCTCTGTCCTTTCTTGTAGATGTCTTCACTGTTGCATCTCCAGTCCAGTGTGCTGTCCAGATGAACACTGCGGCATTTATATTCCTCAACCACTTCCACTTTTCCCATGAAGAAAATTAGGTTTGATCTAATCCTGTTTCTCCTGAAATCTACAATCATGTAATTTGCTTTGTCCACATTCAAAATAAGATGACTGCTTCCACACTATGCCACAAAGCGGTCCACCAGCTCTCTGTACTCAGCTTCTTTTCCATCTCTGATACACCCGACAACTGCAGAGTCATCTGAGTATTTCTATAGATGACAGGAGTCAGACTTGTGCTGGAAGTCTGAAGTGTACAGAGTGAAAAGGAACGGTGAGAGTACAGTCCCCTGTGGTGCTCCAGTGTTGCTGACCACCTGGTTAGACACACAGTCCTTTAGTCTCACAAACTGTGGTCTGTTTGTCAGGTAGTCATTGATCCATGTGACTCCACCTGAGTCTTCTGGAGTTTCTGACAAAGCAAATCAGGCTGAATTGTGTTAAAGGCACTGGGGAAATCAAAGAACATGGTCGTCATAGTGCTGCCTGCTCTGTCCTGATGACAGTGGGTTTGTTGAAGAAGGTGTATGATGGCGTCTTTAACTCCAACTCCATGGCGATAAGCAAACCGCAGAGGGTCCTGATATGTGCTGGTTTGCTTACACGGGTGGGCCAACAGTCCCTTCAGGACATTCATGATGTAGGATGTCAGGGCAACGGTTCTGTAATCGTCATTGATGACTGATGGGTGAGTTTTCTTTGGTACCGGAACCAGACAGGAGGACTTCCACAACATCGGTACCTTCTCTTGGGTCAAGCTTAGATTGAAGAGGTGCTGCAGAATGCGACAGAGCTGCTCTGCACAGACCTTCAGGACTCTGGGGCTGACGCCATCTGGACCTGCAGCCTTGTTCCGGTTCAGTCTCTCCAGCTGCCTCTTCACCTGACTCCTAGAAACAGAAAACTGGGAGGGCAGGGAGCAGCAGCATCTCCTCATTTGGTTGAAGACAAACTAGTGGAAGCAGAAGAGTCCATGACTGAGGTGGAGGATAAAACATCTGAGGTGGGACAGGAAAGCTGTCGGTCAAAGGAGGGTGGAATGTCTGTTTTGCTGGGGGTAGGAGGGGAGGATAGTGAGTCTGTTCCTGAACTCAACCTAGTGAAGAATGTGTTCAGCTCATTTGCTCTGTCCAGACTTCAATATATCCAATCCTCTTTCTCCTTGAAGCCTGTGATCTTCTTCATCCCTGACCACAAATCTCTGATATTATTTATCTGCAGTTTATATTCCAGCTTCTTCCTATACACCACCTTGCTGTTTCTGATCTTGACTTTGAACTGCTTCTGTATTAAAGTATGTCTGATACTCCTCAATAACTGTGTCTCGCTCCCTAAAGACTCATTAATGTTGTTCTTCTTTTCTTTACTATGTGACTCCAATAAGGAAGGTATATTGGAGAAAATATTATAGTACAGTTTAGTTAAGAGAAAATGTTTGAAAGTTTCAGAGTCTGGGAACTTTTTGAGCGCAAACTTTATGAGACATTTTTGCGATTCCTTTTGTGTGACAGCATCACCCTGATCCCAGCAAAACAAACCTGGCCTCTGGACCCGGAAAGCCCTGTTCAGCGTTGCTGTGGAGGAGTAGCATTATTCACCATTTCCTGGCTGGCTCTGAGCAAATGCCAAGTGGTGTATGTGTGTGATCCGTTTAACATTTCCCTTTCTTTTCCCCTTTATTGCCCGACAGCTTTAACTGCTCCAGTAAAGGTGGATTACACCCTTCAAGGGGAGCCAGCCACGCACCTTGGAAGGATTAAGAAGCAGTTTCTTTTTATGTTCCAGAGAATAAATAGCGGCGTAAACTAGCTGTTTGAGTTGCATGTGCATACATATAGCTCCACATAAGTGCACACATATGGGCGCAGCATTACTCACCCCTCAGGAGAACACACATGAACGCAAGAAAGAGAAAGGTTGACGGGAAAAACCTTTTCTGTACTTAACACTCAGCTTTGATTGTCACTCAGAAACATATTTCATCTTGGTCATACTTTCAAACCTATTGACCGATACGGTGCCTGGTAAGGGCGTTTATTGTTCTGGATATTTTTCAGATTTTGTCACTTTACGCAAAGAACCTGAATGTATTTTATTTTTATTTCAAGAAATAGACCAACCATGCCTTCTGCTTGATTGTGAAGTTGAAGGAAAACCATAACAAACATATCTTTGCCTTAATTAAAATTCTATGCAATCAATATTCTATAGAGGTCACCTGGTTAGTAAATGAAAATCCACTTGTGTATACTTGAATCTCAGTATGAAAAGAAAGGTAATAAACAATAAGTATCTTGAAGACTGGTGAACCCAGCAGACAGGTCAGGGAGAACTGAGAACTTTAAAGCAGAGTTATGTCATAAAGCAATAACCCAAACTTTGAACATCTCACAGAGTTCAATTCAACCCTGCATTCGAAAATGAGGAGTAACCTGCAGCCCTTTCCAGAAATGGCTGAGCAGGAATGGTTGGCGGGGAAAGGAAAGCATTAATCAGAGAAGCAACCAAGAGGACGATCTGCAGAAATCCACTGCCATGTTCATGTTGGTTCTGCTGTGGGCTGGCCAGCTCTTGCTTTCATCATAGCTGTATGTCCCGACTTAAACCACAATATTGCAATGTGATTGGCCCCAACCGTTTTTGGTTTGGTCCCAAACGATTGAGGGGAGAGCGGGACAAGATGGATTCTTGCATTTTTATGAATGCACAAATACGGCGAGAATTCAGCTTGCTGGCAAGATTACGTTGTGATGACCTATCACATAAAATCCTAACTAAAGGCATTAAATTTGTGGTTGCGATATGACGAATAGAAAAAAACAAAGGGGAATGGATACTTTCACAAGGCACTGTAGAGGCAACTTTAAACAAACAAATACAGTCAGACACATCAAAGGCTTTATTTAACAAGACAAAGTTCTCTTATCCTTGTCTTTTTCAGTCTTCTTAACAAGCAGCTGTAAATAGTTGCAAAGCAACGAGAAAGGAAACCTAGTCTCATTGACTAACAACAAAAAGAGAGATACACACTCCTGTACTAAACCACACTCTCTTCATTTCCTTCACTCCATATATCTCTTTGTTGTCCCGTAAGACACCCGATTGACCCAATAATGTGCCTTGCCAACCAAACAACAACTCTGGTTCAGCTGAAACCAGATTATTCCAGTCCTCCGTGGGCTGAGAGAGAGAGAGAGAGAGAGAGAGAGAGAGAGAGAGAGAGAGAGAGAGAGAGAGAGAGAGAGAGAGAGAGAGAGAGAGAGAGAGAGAGAGAGAGAGAGAGAGAGAGAGAGAGAGAGAGATGGCTGGCTGGGCTTCATCTCACCAACACACATACACACTAAGTTTCAACGAGGAAACCCGAGTGCCTCAGTCGAGAGGTGTCTCCTGAGTTTTGGGCATCTTTGTTTCAGGGGGAGGTTTGAGAGTGGTGGAGAAAGCGTGTTCGCCAGCTGTTAATAGAATGTGAGACTAGAAAGAAGGCTGATAGGATTTTCTTTTTTTTCTTTTTTTTACAAATGTTAGAAGAGAAACTGTGAATGAAAAGGAGGAGAGAATAGTGTGCAACGCAAAGAGAACGATAGAGAATGAGAGGAAATAATAGAGACTGAAAAGGAAATGAGCCAGTGTGGAAAGACATAAACAAAAAGACTAATCAGACTCATATGGAAGACATGAAAACAGAAGAGAAAGTCCATGCTGAGGTGAAATTTGAGAACTGAGATCTGGAAAGGAACCTGAGCGTAGACGTTGAGAGAAGACAGCACCAGAAGGGTGGTAGTATAATGGGGTCACGTCCTCGTTTGTGTAACCACCATGTGCTCAGGGGGGACAATTGATTGGATTAGAAGCTAACAGCAGTTCATGCACATCAACAGATGGTTCCACATCAGCAGATCCACGGCAAAACGGATGCATGTCGTGACACCAGACTGGAACAGTGAGCGTCCAAGAAGAATTCAATATTTATTCATGAAAGCTAAAAATGTGAGTCAGATTAAGATATCATTAGCGAAATTCCAAGAATATCCCAACTGTGTGATGGTCAATACATGTTCAACATGTTCCTACCCAGCACAAACAGCTTATCCCTTATGTTGGACATCAATGTGGCTTAAAAGTAACCTATCAGAGTTAAAGCAGCAGACTGAAAATTACAACTCAAAGAATAGGTAGTAATCTTACCCTGGCCATTGGAGTAGTAGTACATCCACTTCTCCCTGGCCTGTGTTGCAGGCACGGTCGGCTTCTTATGAATCGCCTTCTCCACGATGCTACTTGGGTCTTGCATTGGGCCCTTCTTCAGCACCCGAGAGCTCCTCTTGACGCTGCACATCACAATCACGACCAGCACTAGCAGAAGCAGCAGGACTATCATCCAGGGCAGGTGCTCATTGATGTCAAAGTGATCGTGCCTTGTTGGTCTTGGGGATCCCCTGCGATTGGGCCTGTAGTAGCTGGAAGCTGGACCCCCATTTCCTGGGTTTGCCACATTGCTGATACTTGTTCCAACCCTGACTACTTCGGGGCCTTCTGGGCCCTCCATACTTGTCTTATTTCCCCGAGGCTCAGACTCAGCAATGGACTCATCCAGCTCTTGTTTGAGATCCACAGCTTGTTTTCGAGCCATGGACAGAGAAGTCCATGATGCATCCTGATTTGGTGGGATGGGGATGCCAGAATGGGTGAGCACTAACTCCTCTCCTCTGTTTCCTCCACCTACAGTTTCCCTCAGTTGAATGGCTGCTGACTGGCTCAAGGAACCTGTGATGTCAGACATTGGATTTGTTGGAGAAAAAGATAAGGTAATGAGATGACGAAAAGGATTCAAGAGACCCAAAGTAGAAATGGTACATAAGAGATAGGAGGCAACAGAGACACAAACACAGGTCATTAAATTCACTCAATTGGAGATTTGTTTACCCAGACCATGAAAGCAGAAGGCCTAACATGAGGGAATCAAAATGCATGCAACCAATCTGGTACACAAATCCCAGTAACCAATAGTAATTTCTATCCTCCTTATCTGCCTCCCTGTATACTCCATTTATTCAGAAGGAACCTATAACCTTTCCAGTATATGTTTGGACTTCCTTCTGCCCTCAGCACTGTTTTAATTCTCGGCAACATAATTTCAAAAATGGTGTCCGAAATGTTATCTTGTCCATATTATGACACAGTGGCGCAGTGGTTAGCAAGCGAGTCCCGGGCTATGATCTACGAAATTTCGTTGTATGTACCTTGTATGTATAATGACAAATAAAGCACCGTATCCTTATATTATTGTGATAGCATCACACACATTCTCTCCTATTCCACCACATCCCAAAGGTGCTCAACTGGATTGACAGCTGATGTATGTGGAGGACATTAGTGTACAGATGACGCAGTGTCATGTTTCAGGAGACGATTTCAGCTTTGTAACATGGTAGGCATCAGAAGATCAGTACATTGAAAGTTACAACTCAGTGGTCTAACCATGTCTATCCTAAAGTGAAAGACATCGTTAGCAACAATGCTCAGGTAGGGTTTTGTGTTTAAGTGATGCTCAATGGGACAAAGGGACACTTAGTACCAACTGGGAAAGTAGAACTTTTTTTTCCCCTTTGTTATCTGTTATTGTCAAGGTTTTTTTTTAGCCTGAGTAGATTTTAGGCTGTTTTGGCTGGTGAGAGTGGGTTACGGTTAGTCCCTCCTTCCTGCTGTAGTCTTTCTACTTCAAGGGTCTACAACGTTGTGTGCTCAGACATGGTATGCACCATACCTTGGTTTCATTAAGAAGCTATTTAAACTAGTGCTGTCATTTCAAACCTGTCTTGCCCATTTCCCTCTGACCTCTAACATAAACAAAGTAGATGACTAAGCCCCGTTCAGTCACCTAAAGCCTTAAAATCCCCTTTTTTCTGCAATTTGATAGATTGATTCACTGTTTGTGTTAACAAGCAGTTGAACAGGTGTACCTAACAAAAGTGTGTGTGCGTGCGTGTGTGTGCGCGCGTGCGTGTGCGCGCGTGCGTGCGTGTGTCATCAGCTGTGTGACGTTCGATTCTTAATCTCTGTCTGCTCCCACTGTTTTGCACTAGCCTAACTGTGCTCTTGCTAGTAATCTCCCAGCAGATGCAGTCTCGAAATGCTCACACCACAGTCAGGACATACCAAATAAGGATTTTATTTGATTTAAGGAACAGATTAAAAAGTTGTCCTGTCCAACGCTTCACAGCCACGACAATCTCTGCATCTGCCGGATGCGTCAGCTGGATGACGGGCAGCTAGCACGGTTTGTTGCATCCCACGTAAACAACATCTGCATAGTTTGTGTTCTCCAGGCACGGAAAAGAACAATTGCTCTGTCAATGTTAGTGCGTCACTCCCAAGCATTGATTATCAATGCAATCTCTAGCACCTCCCTGCAGCTTTCTGCCCTTGTGCACTTCTGACGCCACTGGGATCCGTGTTGTATAATCTCCAAATTGTCATTCAGATGTATAATAATCCCTTTTATCCTCTCATCGGAACAGTATCCAGGTGTAAATCTAATCCCCAAATTAAAACTGATATTTCGACACCCAACAACAACCCCAACAGAGTGAGTGAGAGTAGAATATTAAAAGAGAAACAGCGATTTGTTGAATCATAATGTTCCAGACAGACAATATCGGGCCATTTCAGCATGTTTTGCTTTCTACGTAATACACTTCTGAAAATATATTGATGTCGAAATTACTTTTTAACGTCTTCCTCTTCTTTATGAAAACCGCAATCCTGTAAAATCGATCAATCAAATCAATCAACTCAATCAAATGCCAAAGAGTCTAACTTGGAAGCAACTCTTTTTCTTGTTCTTTAATCTGCCGTTGGGAAAATCCTGCTAATAATAGTTAGGTATTAGAGTTGATTTTCAGAATTATATAGTTTCATAAATCTCAAGATCCATTTTTTTGGCATTTACCAAAGCCATTACAGCTTACATTTGCTTTACACTTCTAATTTACCGCTCTCATATAATTTAAAATCTAAATTAATCCCAAAAGGGATTGTTCAGAGAGGGGTCAAAACAAAGGCAGAGTCCTAGTATTCTAGAACAACTCAAATCTGAAAAACATTATGGTAGTTAATGCAAAAGCTATTTTCTGAACCTTTAAACTGTCATCATGCAGGCATTGTTTGATTATTTACATGACAAGGAGGTTTGAGGCACCAATGACATTCCAGTGTGGAAAGTACTAAGAACATGACGTGCTAAGCTTTTAAGGTCATACTGTCAGAAGCTAGCATGACGTGGTGATGTCAGAGCACCCCAAACAGCCAAAAATTCAAATAATTTCAATGGTTTAATGGTACAGTGTTCTGTGGACTTTTCCTCTGGCTATTCTGTACCATGAGGTGTGCTTAGTACGTGTCTCACACAGGAAGATCGGTGGCACACCGGTTCCACTTCCTGTGTAAATAATCAGTGCCTCCATCCGAATACTCTTATTGGGTAAAAACTCTTTCGCCAAAGCGCAAGTGCATCATCATCAGTGTTGGGTAAGTTACTTTAAAAATGTAATCCGTTACAGTTACAAGTTACTTTGTTTAAAATGTAATTGTAGTGTAACTTTTTTGATTACTTTTAAAAAGTAATGTAACTAATTACTTTTGATTACTTTTTGATTACTTTAAGGTTTTAATGAGTATTGACCCATGTTCAACATTTAATTTTTGAGAACTGAATGTGAACCTTAAAAAAGCACTAAGCTGAAAGGGAACTGCAGACAGGCAATCACAGGATGTCCACAAGAAGAGATGCCAGCACCAGGCATGTAAGATTTTCTCAGACTCCTCTCATCGGGCCATACTCTTTTCTGCTCCTCCCCCAGGCTCTACCATTTACGCAGTTTGCAGACTAACACAAGCAGGTTCAGAAACCACTTCTTTCCTACAGCGGTCGCCTTATTGAACTCTTCCCAAAGACCAGTCTTTCCTTTCCCTCTATCCACAATAAATGTGCAACTGCAGTAACATTTATCTTTGTTTAAATGAAAAATGAATATACGAACAAACTTAAATACACTAGGTGAGTTGTTTAGAATACAAGAAAATGTAAGTTTGTTGTGACAGTTACTTATAAATCTAATGGAGAAGGCATCCGTTTAATGAAAAAGTTTCGTGTGTGTGACGATTTTTAAGTTTAAAACAAGGAGGATGGATTTTTCGGCAACTCCTTGCCAAAAATTGCATCCCCTGCTATCTCAGAGGAATTGACACTTGTATGACTCTATTCCTGTATATCCATCAGTAGTTAAAGGACAAGAGTCAGCAAATGCAAATTCTGCCCTGTAAAACAATGACAGCACAATTGTTGCTGTATGATCTGAAGCCCCATTTGGAGCTTTTAAACAGGCTTTGAAAAACTTTGATAATTTGCTGCTGTAATATTATAGATTTTTTAGAATAAAAAGCTAGCAGATGTGCATAATCAAAAATAACAGAAATACAATTATAGAGCATTCAGTATTGTAAGAAAGCCCACACTGTTTCTGGATAAATACATTATTGTATGAGTTAAGTTCTGTTCTGTTTTCTGCCTTTTTCGTTGTAAAACTCAAATGTCCCATGCTCCTGAATGCACCATAGCTTTCCGACGCTCACGAACGCAACACTGTGAACGCTGAGCTGTGTAGACGCGCGTTTGATTTTCCGCTTAAGACAAAGTTTTGCAGTTTCACAACACACGTCGGCTCTCACAGTTTATTGTTGTGTGTGAATAACAAGAGACTGCATGATTGCAAAGCGCCTTGTTGCATCTTTCTCTTCCTTAAAATGAAGCCAAACTTTGGATTGCTTTACCCGATGGGGCGCCTTTTTTCTTTTCTAGACTTAAATTTCCATTGCTTGAAGGCTGTCATTTTTGATGCGCTGCTTAAACTGAAATAAAACCGTGAAACGTCCGCTCGCTTGCTGTTCTTTCACAAGGCTCCACCAGCACAGGATGGATCATCAGAGCGATAGAGACAAGGAGCCGTAGCAGGAAACGGCGATACAGGGCGCGAAGCAATAAAAATATCATTCCATATTTCGCAAAGGTTTTTCTTTATATTTTTAAAAAAATTTAACTAAATTTGTAATTCTTAATATTTTCGGAAGTAACTGTAACTGAATTACATATTTTCTCATTGTAACTGTAACGAATTACAGTTACTCTTTTTTTGTAATTAAATTACGTAACGTTGTTACATGTAATCCGTTACTCCCCAACACTGATCATCATTCACCATGATAAGTGGTGTATGAATAGTGCAGTCAGTAAGGAAGGAGGTAGGACAATGAATGAATTTCCTATCATAATTCCTTTAGCATAAGTACCTCACGATGTCCCTTACCAGCGCTAAGGAGCTATAAGGAATCCCACAATCCTTTGCTTGACATGACATATAAGCATAGCCCACCTTATGGAAATTAACGACAATGTCAGAGAGAAGAGAGGGCACAGTTTGTAGGTCGTTTTCAGAAGGCTGTAGGCCCAGATATGACTCGCATCATCCATGTGTGTTTCCAATGAGTAATGACGTTGGAGTAAAAGGCTGTCCGAAATCCGCACAGCAGTCTGAAGCTCCTTTCCAACCCACCATAGTATCCTTACTGTTAACCCCATGAAAGGTCAAGGAAGAGGAGCTAGGAGCTATAATCAGATGTATTTGGATGGAGCCAGTGGCTTTAGTGTAAAAACAACAAAGCAATGAAAACGTGATGATTTCACGACATGGGTTTTGTCTTTGTTCATGTTATCTGATTTATTAGTTCAGTTTCTACTTTTGGGTTCTTTCTTGTTTGGTTTTGATTTAGACGTGTTGTTCTGTTTAGGTTACCTGTTTTCCACCTGTCACTTTATCAGCTCTGTTTGGTCTCCCCTCAGCAGTCTGTCAGCTCCCTGGCCCTGATTAGTTCCACCTGCCTTCTTGTAATTAGTTTCACTCCGTTTCACCTGTGCACTCTACTATAAAGTTCTGCCTCAGCTTTCAGTTCTCAGCCAGATCATTTACGAGCCAATGGTGAGTTTTGTTCCAGCGTTCTCTTTTCTGATTGACCTGTCGATGCAAACCCGATTGCCTCCTGATTCTGAGCCAGCCTGACCCCTGAACCTGTTTTTCCTGCCTTATCTTACTGCCTGCCCGTTTTGCCTGACCTGGTTCTGTTTTTGGATTTTCTGAGCTTGCCTGATCCCTATCTATCTTACCCTGCCTGGTTGTGTACCGAACTTGGATCTGTATCCCGACTCCGCACTTGGATTCTGTTCTGGATTATCCTGCTCTTTTTTGATTACATGGTTTTTGACTTTGGACTGTTTTTCACCTCCGATTCTGCCTGTCCTCGTCCAGCCTGTCAGCTATATTGTGTATTGACCTGTTTTTCTGACCACGAGCCTGCCTGTCCCTGTCTTGCCAGTCTGATAACAATAAAACGTCTGTTAAACATACTCTCTGCTTGTTGGCCTGAATACTGAGTCCATCTGTTCAGTTCCGTTCGTTACAGATGATGAATTAAAAGATTTAGAGAACTGAGTTTTCCAAAACTGCTAAGTCAGCTATGGTACTGGCCCCTTCTTGGACATGCTTCAAGTTTCAGCTTGGAGATTGTGGAAAACATTAGTTAAACACAGTCCAATTAAATACATATTTTATGCTTATTGGATAACTTTGTAAAGCAATTCTACAATTTTTAGGTTGATACAACATTACCATATTCAAATGTTTACAAGCTAAGTGTTTCAGGAAACTAATTAAGGGACAGAATGTCAGTCTTGTCTTAGAGTAATGAAATATGTCAAAAATACATTCTTTATTACTATTAATTGCATTTTAATACATCATCAATCATTGGGACATCTCTGCTGAAGGGCTTTTTGATTGCTAGGAGATGTGTGACGTAACCTCAGATTTTTTTTGTGCATAATGAATTATAAAAAAGGAAGTTCAAACAGACTTCCTCTCCACAAACTTTACAACTCAATCTCGACTTCTTCCCCTTTAAGAATATTAACCACCTCCTCCTCTGTTCACAGCAAATAGCAGGTGCGATATAACAGCCCCGAGTATGTAACACCCCCAACCACTCAGCCACCCCCCATCCCCCACCACCACCATCCTTCTAACAGCTCAGACGGTGTCAAATTAACTGGCTCTAAGGTCATCGATCCCCTGCCAACACAAACAGCAGTGACAGTATTATGGCTGTGGGGGCTCAGTGGGCAGGAGAGGTATATGCTAGCTATGGATGGTTGATTCTGAGAAATGACTGCTTGGCTGGCCGAGACAAGCGTGACGTAAGAATGGTTAAAGAGGTTACGAGGCGGAGGAGGCAGGCAAATAGGAAACTATTGGAAAAGTAGGGGAATTACTGAGAGTTTTTCTACCTAAAGAGGAAGAAAAGAAAGATGAAAAAGACAGAAATAACCTTGTGTGTCCCTGAAACATATAGAAAGCCAAACTGACACAAAGGAGATGCCTTGCTTCCGTGCCCACGGATATCACTCCAATGAGACTTCCAGTTGGGAAGGGCCATTTGTGAAATAAAGATGCAAAAATAAATAATCTGTAGCCATGCAAAAGTATTCATAACCCTGGAACTTTTCCACATTTTGTCATGTGTTTTATTAGGGTTTTATGTAATGGACCAACGATAAGTCCTGGCTTGGTCTTCAACATTTTTACGAATAAAAATGTGAAAAATGCGGCATGTATTTTTATTAACCAACCCTCCACCCCCCACCAAGTCAGTGTTTAGTAGAACCACTTTTAATTCCATAAACAGCTGTAACCCCTTGCATGGAGGTCGCTACCAGCTTTCCACATTGGACACTGGAATATTGCTCAGTGTTCTTTACAAACTAGCTCCAGCTCAGTCGGCCATCATGGAGAGCATCTATTTCCAAGTCTCACCACAGATTTTCAACAGGATAAAGGTTTAGACTTTAACTGGGCTATTTTAACAATACTGTATCTCTGACGGTATGTTTGGGGGGTGGGGGCGTTCTACAGAAGTGTCATGCTCAACCCCAGTTTTACATCTTTTGCATTGGAGCCTCAGCGGCCTCGCAGATTCATTTTCTCCTTGCATGCCCAGTAAATTTGGATGGAGGCTATGTCTTAGTAGGTTTGTAGTTGTACCATACTCATTTCATTTTCATATGCAGGACTGATCTGAACTTTCTGAACTGAACTTTTCTCACTGTAATAGAAGAGATCATTTTTAAAACCATTTATCTGTCTACACAGCTTCCTTCCTGAGCTGTATGCCGTGTTCCTTTTGTCTCCTACATGAGCAATAGTCCTCTGCATCTCCTTCAGAGCTACTATGGTCTTCTTTGCTGCTTCTCTAACTAATGCTCCCCTTGCCTGGACTGTCAGCTAATCACAAGACCTGGCTGGCCTTCAAAAAGCAGCTGGATTTGGACAGGTGGACAGGTGAAATCATTGTTGACTTCAAAAGGCAATTATTTAGTAGTATTCTCCTTGGGAATTCAAGGGCATCTGGATAAAAATGGATTCGTATTGTAAAGATATTTGGAAAACATGCATGATTTTCCTACTTTGCGCTGGTCTGTCACATTAAATCACAGTAAAATACTTTATACGTTGAGGTTTCAATGTGACAAAACGAGAAATCATTCAACGGGCATGAATATTTCTAGCAGTCCAACCCTCAAAGGGAACCAGAACCCTGAGACGGGGTGAATTCTGAGGCCAACAATTCAAAGACCTAAATCCCACAAGCTCAAATGCTGTCTCCAAATTTTTATGTAATTTTTCACTGTTAATGAGATTAATAAATAGCAAATACCAAAGTGTTCATTCTGGAAAAGTGGTAAGTCTTCCCAAATTACTGAGGTGCATCATGGTCAGCTGAAAAAAACAAGTTCCTCATTCTCACCTTTGTGTGCGGGCACATTCAATGATGGGGTGACTGAGGACATCATAGATTCCTGTAAAAACACGGCCTGTGCTGGCCCCAGGGGAGTGGTTGTAGTAACAGAGGAGGAAGTGGTAGAAGGGGGTCCACAGACATTATCTATCTGCCTTGTTCCTGGTGTCAGCAGCAGCATTCCCAGAGCTTGGCAGTCTGTGTGATTTCTGCAACTCACAGCACTGGATTCCTCACGAGAAAATGTCCCCTTGGTGCAAGGTTTACAGAGAACGTCCTCTGTTTCTGTGCCCCGCTTTTTCACCCTGGTCCCTGGAGGGCATAGAGAGTAGGGCTTGCACTCTACACCACCATCCCTTGATAGGAATCTGTTGGGCGGACAGGTGCACACCCGGTCTTGGGTGGTCGTGCACGGCACCTTCTCGACGAAGCCCGCAGGGCAAGGTGACCGACATCGATGGCATTGCTGGACACCGTTCTCGCCTCGTGTGAAAGTGCCTTTGGGGCAGGGGCTGCACTCCCTCACGGTCGTTGGGGAGCAATGGACGGAAACATAAGTGCCTGCTGGGCACTTATCACAGACCATCTGGGTGCCCGAATCCCGGTCTGTGTGCTGATAGTGGCGCGGGGAGAGGAGAGGCTGGTCATCTGTGGCAGATGTGGTCAAAACTCGGGCTGAGATGTCAGCCACCACCATACATAGAAGCTGAGAGGAGAAGAGGAAACAGCAGGTCAGTTGTTTAAAGATATTACTTTCATCTCGGCTTGGTCTGCATTCTCTGTTAAGATGTATTTGTTATCAGCCAACATATCTGGTCATCTGGAAAAGTCTGGTCTTAATTTATTTTAAATGGCTGCACATGTAGAGAACAGAGAGTGAAACCTATACCTTAAGTCCTCTAATATTATAGAATTCCTTATAATGACAATAATTCCCTCATCCTAGATTATGCAACGAAGGGTTTGAGGGCTTTTTGTTGCAGCAGTTGAAGATTTATCCCCCAGTGTAGGCGGGTGTTGTTGTTGGCCATTCCTCTGCAGAATGATCTCTCACCTCTGCTGGGAAGCTGTCTACTCCTAGGATTTAGGGGAATGACACACGCCTCTAGGTTCAAAGACACAGACGTAAACTGAGTCATGCTTTTGTAATACTAACTGGAAAGCATTGGAGTGCTGAAGGCACAGGTCTTTCACTTCAGAGAAATCAAGGGAAGTATTTTACTGCTTTTGTAGTAACTAAAGGTAGTAGAATCTCTCCCACATGGTAGAGCCATGTGGCTTGGTGAGTAATTCATTTTCTAAACGAAGTTGATCACAGCATCTGGACTGCATGGTGGGGTAGGGGTTTGAATTGTCGTGTCATAGCAGTAAGAGCTCTGGTTTAACCCCTAGCTGGGATCAAAATCATGCATACATGTGATGTTGTATGTATGTAGAGTCAGTTTGCACAACCCAGGGGTGCTTGACATTCATAAAATGATGTCTTGATATTCTCTTTCAAGATTTTCCAAGTATTTCAGGTCCTGAGGAAGAAATGCAACCCCAGACTGCATTACCACAATGTTTGACTGTGAGTAGGATGTTTTTCTGAAATCTTTTTAAGTCTGGGACAGTGCAGTTTTTCAATTGGTAGCACTGTTGCCTTGGTGCAACAAGATCCTGGGTTAAAATACCAGCCAGGGTTTTTTCCATATGAACTTTGCATGTTCAGAAATACATGTTAGGTCAACATGTTTCTCTAAATTACTCTTAGGTATGAGTGTGTGTCTGTGATTATTTGTCCTGTGTGTCTCTGTGTTGCCCTGTGATGGACCAGTGTCCTGTCCAAGGTGTACCACCATACGACCTTCCATTCTTTAGCATTTACTGACCATGGATGGATTGATGATATTATAGTCTTACACCAGGGACCCATGACTTCAGTCCACGGAACAACGGGAGGTTTTTCTGGCAAAGGCGCGATAGGACTTTTTGTTGAGTCCCTAGTGATGTTTGTCGTGGATCTCTCCCATGATGCCATTTTTCCCTTGTCTCTTTCTTATCATTGAATCAAGAACACAGACCTTAGCTGAGCCAAGTGAGTCCTGCAGTGCTTTAGATGATTTTTTTGTAACTTCCTGGATGAGCCACTGAGCCACTCTTTTTAGGCCTGCTATTGCTGAAAGGTTCACAACTGTGTTCTCCATATGTGGATATTGGCACTCCCAAATCGTTGTTTTCAGACATATATAAGTTTCTTTCTTCTTTGTTGGTTCTGGGATTTCTTAGGATTGGGACATTAGAGTATGTTTTGCATGAGATAGTTAACCCGACTTCATGTTGTCAGAAAGGTTCTAATTAAGTTACTTATTTCTAAGTTATTTCTTTATTCTGCAGGTCTTGCAGAAATGCTTGAAAATAACTATTATAATGCTTTCATACTAATTGTTCATGTTGTTGCATAATCCCAGATCTGTAAGCATTTTTAGTCTTCTAGAGAGCTTGCACTGTATTTTTCAGACCATAAGGCGCACTGTTAATTAACGTGTCTATGTGTGTCTTTGTCAACATATAATGCGCACCAGATTATAAGGGCGCACTAAATATTCTTCCAAGTATGTAATATCACTCTGCCTCTTCACGTACACAGCCCTCTCCTGTCCTCCAGTAGTTGGACGACACTGCCCTGTTTCTAACATAAAGCCAAAATAAACGTAACTTTTATATTGAATTAACTTACTAGGTCTATTGTTGCTAGAGCGTACTCCAGGCACAGGCTGCCTAAAGGCTCTCACATACTTGGGAGTACTGTGAGCTTGGTGGATTCCGTGCTGACTGTCCGCAGACGTTTTACCCTTCATAGACGAGTGTAATGTTGCCTACATTTGTTATGGCAAATTCCTACAAATCGCACACTTTCTGCCAGTGGGATGAAGCGGCAGAATGGATGGTAAAATGTGTGATTAGCTAACTGAGCACCTAGAGCCGTTTCTTTTCCAGCAGACTCCCACCGCACACCTGTCAGGGAGAACAGAGAGGGACTGTGATGTCGCGCGTCCTTGTGAACGCCTGATTGTAGCAGCTTAATGTATCAAGCTTGGTGTCACATATAAAACAGTTCGATGTGACGACAACTCGTACGCGGTCATAAAAATGTAGCTCTGCACATATCTGTATGCACGGAGTCCGCGCAGAGTACGCCTTGAGTACGCCTCGAGTATGCGTGGACCTCCACGGAGTGAACTATGCCCAAGTATGTGCGGGCCTTTACATGAATGCATTTCTAGTTTCCACATTACATTCAGGCATGCTCAGGGGTCTGATCAGGTGGCACAGTGTACCTTAATGCTCTGAATATCCATATAAGAACCACATAAAATCGGTCAGTAATTATATATAAATTGCACCGGATTATAAGGCGCACCATACATTTTTGAGAAAAATTAAGGATTTTAAGTGCGCTTTATAGTCTGAAAAATACAGTATGTTGAAGGCTGTGACACTTAGCTTCTCTAACCCTTCTTATCCTCCTATACCTGTTCTTGTTAGTTGGACACTGCTTTTGACTGCAAAGATGTTTATACTCAGATCAGAAGCTGATGAATGTTCAACTAACAGAGCTGGGGGGTTTGAAGTTATGGATGATACAGATGTTATTAATTACTGAACAAAAGACATCAGTTTAGAGACATAATATGGTAGCATATAGTAGCATGATGTTTAAAAGTAAATAAAGACAATTTGGGGTATAATTGGGAATATTACAAAAAGCAATTTCCAAAAATCAATGATTATAGTAAATAGTCACGGAAGCACTAAACAGCCCTTTAGAGCTGACAGGGTTGTCCATTCATCCACCACTCTGCTGACCTTTCACCAGAACACCCAGTCAGTCCTTTGTGTTCATTCCTAGAACCTCATCCATAAACATCAGAGCGGGCTGTCGACATGCAGCTCCCAACTCTGTTGCGTCAGTAATGTCAATGCATTCATTCACATCAACGTTCAAGGTGGGAAATGCTGGGATGAAGCATGTGTAGCAGAAAACTGAGCTTGTTCCAGGACAGAACAGACGATCTACAATTGCTCTCTCTGTTTGTTTGACATTCAGAATCTAGAGGTTGACTCTTATTGTTCTGTATAAGTCAGTGTACTTATTAAACAAGAACCTTTGGTTAAGGAACAATGTTTTATGTTGGTAAAGGTACTATTGTTATTTAGGGGAAAAAATGCTCATTGAGAAATAACAAAGAATATACGCAAAAAAAAAATACATAGACTAAAAATATAACTAGTCAAATATAAGATTAATTGTTGTCCTTGGAAAACAAAAACATTTGGTTTTCTTTAATAATAAGTTGACAAACAAGAGCAAACATATACGGTTCATGCAAGAAGTGTACTCACCTGTGTTAAAATACCAGATTTTGTCATCTGTAAGATTTCTGTCAGATGCAGCTGCTAGGTCATTCTGAACCTTCATTTTACCTCTTATGAAGTTCTTCCCTCATTTATTTGTACTAACTGTGATGCTGAAAAATACCATTTCTGCACCAGGCGGTTTTGGTTTGGCCCTTTTGGCATTATGGCTCAAAGTTTCAAGTACACCCCTGATATTCCTGCAAATCTCTGAGCGCTGCTTTCAGACTCCTGGCAGCCATTCTGATCTATTTCAAACTTTTCATCACACTTGGAGAAGCATGCAGTTAATTTAATGTCTTCATTGTCCTATATTTTGTCTAATTAAAGATGACTGACTTCATTGTGCCATTTTATCATTGCTGTTATGCTAAATCTCCATTTCCTCTGATTTTTGTTTTCATGTAGGAATCAACTATTGATGAATTACCAAAGAACGAGAATTTATGATGAGAAATAAGGCAATTTTTATTTCCTGAAAGTAAACGTTTCAGATCTACAAGGTGTGAGTCAGATAGCGATGATTTTTTTTAATTCTACCCCTGACCAATACCTTTTTATAACAATGATCCTCTAAACTGTCCAAATGACCAAAATCCAAAAAAAATCAAGAATTCTGAAAGTGGCGATTCAATCAAAGGGTACTTCAGCAACGTCTTGGTTTGAAGGTGTTATGACTTGTGCAACCAAACTATTGCAGCATTTTCTTGTTGTAAATTTTCAGATTTGGGGCCCAGTTTTTACATCACACACTGGTGAGCTGTCCTACGCACCAGGCAGATCACATACCTGGTGATCTGCCTAGGACAGCCAACCAATCAGAGACCTTGACTCAAGGTGGGTTAAGACTGGGGACACAGCAATGAACTCACCCCAACCTAAAACATCACCCTTGACATGCATGGGTCATACTATAAAAAGAGCTTAGTACACATCTTATGTAGATCCATTTAACTGGCGCTAAGAATTTGGTTTTCAGGGCTGTTTTTGCAGTTTTGTTTGAGAAAAAATAGCCAGCTGTTCTTATGGGACTCAAATCTAAAGGGTGCTCACTGGTCCAGGTCAAAGATGCAACAACTGAGTATGAACCTATTGAAGTAAGTGTCCTGCACAAGCAGGGATGTAAAACCAGGGACATTGGCTAGCAGATCAAGCAACACAGTGTGTCTTCAGCTTAATGCATTGGGGGTGGGTGTTGCAGATCTTCAGGTTCTTCCTTTTGGACCTCCTACGCAGACCAGTTCCAGATGCCCTAGCACTTATCCAACATAAGGAAGCCAACAATGTGACAGGTGCTATCCAACATGTTAAGGGAACAGTGCTTGACCTGATGGCAGCTAAATATCTGCTTCTAATTGGCTGATTGTTCATATCCTTCCCTCTGCGATCAGATACCTCTGAGTAACCCACGCCTTCCTTTAGACTGAAAATCAGCACTATAACATTGCATATTTGCCATTTAGAAAATTAAAAAAATGCAAAGTCATCAAAGACAGAATGGTGGAAGAGGAAACCAAGTGCAGAATTGGCACTTTCTCAGTACACACACACCGCATAGAGATGCTGTCTGGAGCTGCTGTGCAGCTACGTCTGCTAATCAGCACTACATTAATCCATTTCGGACGTTCTGCTGCCACGTCTGGGGTTTTCATGCCAACTCCTCCTCAGTCCACCTACATCACTAAATATGTGATCTGTGTGGTGCAGAGAACAGCCAACCAATCAGACACCTTGACTCAAGGTGGGTTAAAACTGGGGACACAGCAATGAACTGACCCCGACCTAAAATATCACGCCTGAATAGCGAACTGACATGCATGGGTCATACCATGTCTTGAATCCTTACTCCAAACTGGAGTTAAAACACAGATTTGAAGAAACTGTTGAAGAATATTGCAGTTTATCACCAGAGTCTGAATTCTAACCCAAAACTCAAAGGCCAAAATGTAACGCTAAAAAGTCGTTTCATGCTTAGCTTGACTCTGATTCGGTGCCACATTGAGATAGAGTGCCTTGCAAAAGTCATCATAACCCCTGAAATTCTGTAAGTTTTGTCATATCAAAACAGTACTTTTGATTTACTTTATTCAAATGTGTATGTTATAGACCCACACAGGTCTGTAGTCATCTAAAGTGGAACAAAAAAGTAACAAATGGTTCTCAAGATACTTTGTGAAAATTGTGGTGCGCTTTGGTATTCAGTCCCCCTCAGTCAATAGGGTTAGGGTTAGGGTTAGGACCACCTTCCACGGCAATCACAGCCGCTACTCTTCTTGAGTTTCTCTCAACCACCTTTATACATCTAGAGACTGAGGTTGTTGCCTATGGACCTTACCAGAGGGGCCGCTTTTCATTGGCTGATGCCCATTCTACGTCATAGAGTGGCTACAACGTGCGAAGAAGTCTCACAAACACAAGCTAATGTAGTGCTAGACTACTACTGTACTAGCATACCGGCATAAAGTTTTCGAATCAACAATCGAAAAATAATGGTTCTCCATTGCCAGTGGGGTATCTGTACTGGTGATGTCAGATATCCTGACCGTATTTGTGGTCGGAAAATTCACAGATTTCCAAAATCAGGAGCAGAATGCCGGGCTTGGATCAAAGCTTGTGCACGACCACATGAGCGGCTCAACCTTCGTAGGATCAACAAGAACAAGGGAGTGTGTGCTGGTGTAAGTATTATTGCTTTGCTTTAATACTTAACGCAAAGAAATAATAATTATTGCTTTTTATTTTTTTATTTATTAGCATTTTGTCGGCGGGGATGGGCCAACAGCGTCCCATCCTTATCCGACACCAGCAGACGGAGCGCGAGTGCATACAGCTAGGCGCGCACGAAAAAGAGCATCGGAGCTATCTTCAGTTATCTTGTCCACATCTATATTAATGCTGAGGGTGTGAGGGTCTGCCGTTTTCCTCATCGACCGAAAGCATTTTGCTGTGACGTGCACAACTTTGGAGGCATCGCGTGGCTCAAATACCTTTAACTCATCCAAAAATGATGACATGAACTTGTTAGTTCCTCTGTCCATTGTTGTAGAGGATATTTGTTCAAAATCAGGCAGAAATGACGCACTAATCGAGTTGGGAATACTCCGCAAAGAATCAGTCCAAGTGGAAGACGCCATGTTTACATAGAAACTTCCATAGAATTAAAGCGCCGCGAGGCTTTGTTTGTGAGACTTCAGATTATTTAGGTCAGTTGTGGGCGGAGCTTGGTAAGGTCCATTCTTCAGATTCTCAAGCAGATTTATGCCTAGATTTTGACTGGGCCATTCCAACATTTTAATAAAAAGTTTCATCAAAGGTCTGCAGGTGGTCCATCCTCCATGTTCAGATGGCGGATTAAACAGAACTCTGGAAGATGTTCAAAGCCTGTGATGCTGTTTCATATCCTAACCCTGCTTTAATCTTCTCCACAACCTCATCTCTGACCCTTCTGCTTTGTTCCTCAGTCTCCATGATGCTGTTTGTTCACTAATCTTCTCTAACAAACCTCTGCGGCCAGACACGGGACAGCTACACTCACACTGAAATTAAAGGACACACAAGTGGGCTCTATTTACTAACTACTACTTGTCAACTGAATTTTTATTTAGGGTTATCAGAGTTAACATTGGTGAATACAAATGCACACACCCATATTATATTTGTAAAAAGCATTTGAAAAGCACCAGAGGTTTCGCTCCCACTTTACAGCTATGCCGTACTTTGTTTGAGGGTTCTGGTTGTAACGTGACAAACTGTTGTGTGAATGCTTTCGAAAGAGACCGTAAGCCTCCATAGGTTTCCTGTCTGATGTTGGACTTCCTCACGACACAAAAGCAATCACAAACACGCACAGAGCCAGTCAATACAGGAATGCTCAACCCTCGACGGCAGTTTCTGTGGGATTAATCCAGTGACATGCCAGCGCTCTATCTAATTGCATGCATGTGAGCTGTGGACATCAGGGCTCTTTGAGGTGACGCGTGGTTTAGCCATAACCCCAGTCCGCTCACTTCCCTGTTTGCCTCTGACAACATAAACATGTCCGGCATGTTGTGAGCTGTTACAACAGCACACGTACTTCATCACGCAATGTTGGTTTGGTCCCCTCTGTCAAAATACTGCTGCAGAAATGCTGAGTCGTGTCTTGCATTTGATTAGATCAGGGACTGAACTTCTCGGTAGGAGCACAGAGCCTGAGAACCAGTAGAACTACAAAGTTAATCCAACCAGCTGAAACAAGAGATGAACAATAGACATGAGTTTCTTAACATTTCCAAACATTATCCTAAAATAAACAGTTTGCATGCACAAGGGCAGGTGTCCACAACCAGCCTGCCACTGACAACATGTTTGTCTACAAGACTTGTGATCTGATTTCAGTCCTCCGACTTGTCAGATAAAGATTTATGTCAGTTTTTCTGCAGAACACTGCCAGGTTTAACTTCTGCTTAAGCGCAGCCATGCTTGTTTGTTTAGCTGTACATTGGAGATGGATGAGTCTTGTACAACAAAGAAAAAAATTATCAAAACTTTCCAGACTTAGAGTCCCAAAGTTCTCTGTCCTTTGGAGCCTTTTTTTCAATAATAATTGGAAAAACTTCACTATAAACGTATGACAGATATTTCCAAAAGCCCCATGCTTTAATAAGAAAACCTAAAGTAATGGATGGGTGGATGGATCTTAATTTAATGTTCCCACATTTATCCATACCTGGAAAATACCAGGGTATAGTATCTGGAGCTGTTGTAGAAGCTCAGCACACTACAACAACACAAGTGACTAATGATACAACTTTAAGAAACAGAACAAGGCCGATCAAGACTCCAAAATGCAGTATATCACAAGTCATGACAAGCACAACACACTGCTGTGATGGTGCGTGCGTGTGTTTGTGTGTGTGTGTGTTTATACAGCCAGTGTCACATAATGATGCATGTGCATGGATGGGTGGGACGGTTCTAGCTGAAAACATTAGGATGTAATTATGTTCAATTAAAGTAGGGCTCAAAACATCTAAACAGCAACATAAAACTATCTGCCTTAGTATACACACACACACATTTGCAAAAACACCTGTTGCTGTATGTGCCTGTGACATCCACCAGCACAGCTCAGACAAAGGGGCTCTGTTTGGACTCATTCACACTACATTTATCAGTGACAATAACTGGTGACGACTGTCTGAATAGACGTTTCCACTTCTCTGCTAATGACTGAAGCAAGAGCAAACAGGCTTAAGTCGGAGGCAACCGGACTTTCGCTCAGTTCTTTCTGAAAACGTTTCGACACCTAACCAGGAGTCTTTGTCGACTGAGAATTTGCACAGGCAAACTGAAGCGAGGGACACGGCCAAGGGAGCTGTGCTCATCCTTTGTGATGAAAAAATATTACCTTGGAACTTTGGTCTGTCTCTCTGGGACGTTTTATACACTGTGGATATATTGCAATTAGAGCCACTTCCTGATTAAGAGGGATTTTAAGCAAAAACAAACTAAAAATATTACAGACTAACAAAAAGCCTAAATTAGAAAAAGCATTTACCAGTAAACATTCCTTATAAAAGCTTTCCCACTTTTTCTAGCTTTGTCACATTCAGGGAGGGAAATTGAAACATGATTGTAAAACTTTTTCACAAATAAAAAGTGTGGCATGCACTTCCATTCATGGCCCTTTACTTTGCAACCCCTTAATAAAAAACAATCCAATGGTCTGCCTTCAGAATCAACCTACTTGGTAACTAAGTGCGTCCTTTAACCTCGGTATAAATCCAGCTGTTCAATGAAGGTCTAACAGGTTTGTTGGCGAACATTAGAGATCAAACAGCGTCATGAAGACCAGCGAGCACAGCAGGCGGGTCAGGGAGAAGGTTGTGGAGAAGTTTCAACCAGAGCATTTGACAAAGTTCAATCCATCTTCTAAAACTGCAAACCGTGTGGGACAATAACAAACCTACCAAAAGATGGCTGTGTTAAACTGACGGGCCAGGCAAGAAGGCCCAAGTTAACTCTGGAGGAACTGCAGAGATCCCAGAATTTATCGTTTTTCTTTAGAGAAACAAAAAACAAGCAGTAAATCTGCTGCTTTGTTGTAAATTTGGCCACATTAAAAATGTTTATGGGGGCTAAAAATAACAGCAGAGAAGATATGGAAAGAAAAAGCCAAAGCCGTAATCCAAATTGTATGTGATGGCTTTTTCACATAATGATTTTCACATGGTGTCATCTACCAGTACTTCAATTTAGAACCAGTTTTTGTCAAGAGTGAACCTAGGAGGGAAAAACTTTCAAAGACCATTATTTTTAACAAAAAAGTTGAAAAATCAAGCTGACTTCACATAGACCTTTGCATAAAAGTTGTTGTTTTTTCTTTCTTTTACTGTCCAGTGCTCCAGTTAAGACCATTCATGAGCCTGAACTGGAGATAATACATCTATATAATTCCTTCAAAAAGTGTTCTGCTGCCTTTATCTCCTACACTTTGTAATGTTTGAACCACAAGAACCATAATACAGATTATTGGGGTTTCATGAGATGGAGCAACACAAAGCAGTGTAAATGTCTTACAGCATGATGGTGTCTGCACTATGTTTCACCACGGATTTGGTGTGCTCATGCTGATGTGTAGCGTCAGTTCTGAAAACCATGCAGCAATTTCCATCCACTCCAGCTATTGAGCACTACTTTGTGTTGGTCTATCACATAAAATCCTAACAACAGACACGGAGGTTTGTGGGTGTAACATGGCTGATATGGAAAAGTTTGAGAGTAATTATTTTTTTAGAGCACTGCACATTTTCTGCATATATATCTATATCTAAATCTCTCTGTCTGTCTGTCTGTCTGTCTGTCTCTCTCTCTCTCTCTCTCTCTCTCTCTCTCTCTCTCTCTATATATATATATATATATATATATATATATATATATATATATATATATATATATATATATATATATGCATATTCAGCTCATATACGAGGTAAGATGGGAAGCACAATTATGGCACATATATGGCAAACTAGCATTATAAATACCTAAATGTATGCGTTATATCCAAATAACAACTTGTATATAACTTAAATTGAGTTAATACAAAACAAAGATAACGTTTTCGTTTTCTTTTTTTTTTTAGATACAAAATTGTGAATATATTCCAGCAATATGAGGCAAATTTGCAAACATAAGTTGTTTGTCAGTGACACTATCATGTGTTTTTATTTATTTAACTAAAATTATTATAACCTTTTTGTTGTTGGGGGGGGGGTATTCTAAGGAATTAGACAATAATATGTGGACAGTAAGTCAACAAAGAGATTTCTGCAGCGTTTGGGGAGAAACACTGGACAACAATGGGCTGCTGGATGCTGTTTCTTTGTCCATCCACTAACTGCAAACTTTTGTCTCCTTTGTTCTTTCCAACCACCGTTAAATTCCCTGCTAAGAATCCATTTTACCTTCACTAAAATTAACGAGTCTCTTTACCCATTTTTACCTCCAGGCAAATCATTTCAGATAATTCATTCAAGTTAATTAGGCAGCAAGACCAAAAACATGCACTGTCCCTTTAAATGGAGAACCTGCAGCAGCAGCAGCTCTAGAATAAACAAGAGAAAGCAGTCCCGGGAGTTGGGTGGATGTGCGATGCACTCACCGCGGCGGACACATGGATGACAGGCATCATCCTGAGTCAGAACACTCAGAGGAGGGTCGAGCAAACGTCCTTGTCCAAGTTGTCTGCTTGAGTAACACTTCTCATCTCTAGGTGTTTCTGATCATCATCACCATGGTTCTCCTCAGCACGCCGGAGGAGGGGAGCTGATCGGGGCTCTGGGCTGCACTGTCTGATGCTCTGTGTGGCCGGGGGGAGCGGGCTCGGATGCGGGCTGAGGGCTCGGTTCGCTCATGACGCTGCGCTTAAATCCCATAGCTGTGACGGACGCCGCCTCGCCCCTGCCGGTTCTGTCGGTGTGCAGTGCGTCTCGCTGCCCGCTGCAGACCTCCACAGACAAGCGCAGCGCTGACGTCAAACAGGCGGGCGGGGCTTGCCGACTCGTCAAACCAATGGCGGCTCGGCGAGCGTCCATGCACGTGGACCGAGCCGGTGAATCGGGAAGGGAGGAGACGATCCCAGGCTGAGATCTGTAATGTCATGTCCTCAGTGAGCAGAGACTGGGATGAAAGACTGAGCCCAAGCCCGAGGACTTGGGATAAATACCTGTTCCGGTCCCAGTAGGCCCAGCTCGATCCACTGTCCTGGAGGAGTGGGTTTCGAACCCAAAACCCACTCCTAATTCTGGAGGTATGTTATGCCTTTACATGTCTGAATAGATAGCATTCCCTCCAATGATTGATGTGTGGGCTTTTTTTCTATTTTAATTCAAGATGATGGAAAGTAAATAAAAAATAATCAGACAATACCTTTAGGCCTTGAATAATAATAAAAAAAAGAAACATTTCCTCTCTACCAGATTGTGGTGACGCTCCAGGACTTAAAGGGATAGTTGAGGACGGTTGTGTTTAAAGGTTATAAACAAGCTGCAGAAGGTCTCATAGTGTCTTTATTTGAGTTGAAACAGATCAGGATAACCTGGAGTTGCCTGTGTTTCAAATTATCACTGGAAGCGCACTGACTCTTGGTTTAAATCAATGATCATAGCGTTGTGTAAATAACCACCCAAAGCAAAAAGTTAATCAAGTCAAGTTAATCAAGTTTGGATTACCTTTAAGATATTTTGGTGTCCAGGCAGTAGCTACATCACCCCGTTTTGATTTATTCCATATGAAGATGCTGTGAAGGTTCTTTACTGCAGATATTAAATGCTTTAAACCTTTCAACAGAACCTCCCTACAAAGATTCCAGATAGTCCCTTTAAAATATTGCCTTGCTATTCTATCTGAAGTGATTGGATGGGGGGGGGAGGGGGGGGAGGGGGGGGGGGGCAATGAGACATTGTTCATCACACTTTAGGGAATTTCATCTTCTTTCCTAGTAAAAATGCCTGCAATGAGCATGCTAGAAGGCTCCGAATGACAGAAAAGCCTCCAATCTAACCACTGACTACATAAACAGCTTTTCACCCGGAACCAAAAAACGATCTGCTTCTCACACCTAGGTGCGACCATCAACAATAACCTAAACATGGAACAAAAAAAAAATCTGTAACTTGTTGCATACCCAAAACATCTCAAACATTTGCTCCATTAAATGGGAGGTGTACAATGTCTTCAATGTTTCATGTAGATCGCGTTAAAGTTTTTGTAGGCATAGAAAAAATGCTTGTCTGTTTTCAGTAACGAGAACAACATTTGGGTCACTCTTCCTTCAAAAACCACTGCTATAATTTGCCACGTTTCAGGAATGGGTGCTCCGAGTCTGTTTTTTATCCAAAGTAGCTGCATGTTTGTGCTCCTACTATTCAATTGAAATGGAAGCTAAAAGTGTGGTTAAAACAAGACACGAACTTAGACCTGTATCCCTACATTTTCTATTTAAGGCGGATTTGAATTAGTCAGTAAAAATCTCTCTATACATTTTTTTTTTAAAAAGCGGTCCATTTTGATCGGTCACCTGTGGTCTCGGGCCAAATTTGTACCATTACATCCAGCATTGGAATCAGGGATCAGCACAAAATCATTCTAAGCGCCCCATATGGTACCCATGCTGTGCTTTGACACCCCTGATTTGGGGATATGCAATAACCAGAGGTAGGAAGTAGCGAAGTAAAAATACTTTGCTGCTAAAGGTGTGATTTTTTTTTTTTTTAGATATCTCTTCATTACCAAAGTATTCATTTTTCTGACAACTTTTTACTTTTAAGGGGCAACAAAGGTGCAGGAGCTAGGAGTTCGTATTGTAACCCCTGCTCCGTCTGTCTCTTTCGTGTCCTTGGACAGGACAGTTCACCCGCCTTATCTTCTGATGGTGGCCAGAGGATGGCGCCGATTGCATGGCAGCCCCTTTTGTCAGTCTGGCCCCAGGCCATCTGTGGCCACCATGTAGCTCACCACTTTCAGCGTGTGAATGGCTGATTGTAGTGTGAGACGCTTTGGGGCCCTTGGACTTGACGAAGTGCTATAAACGTGGAGGCCATTAACCATTTTACTCCCTCCATTTTAAACACAGTTATCTGAACTTTCAGCTCCTTACATTTTCACAACTGGCTCATTATTTGTACAATAATCAATAACATGACACAAAAACCTGAACAAAGCTGAGGTCTAGAGGAAAGCGTTGACCCAGAGTTGGGCTTGGTGAGGTACCAGCAACATTGGAGAGCGGACACGTAAGGTGAGGTGGCAGAAAGGAGCTGTGTCGAGCAACTGGCACTAAAGGAAACAACAACTTTGAAACGATCAGAAGATCCAGGGCGAGGGAGCAGGAAACAGGAACCTGAGAGCACAAGAGAGCACGGGGGGTAAGTACAGCAAACTAGGAAACTCTGGGAGCAGATCTTTCTAGGAGTCAACTTTTGGTAGAAAATAGCGTCGTCCATGTGTCAAACTATACATGTGAGATTTCAAACCTGGTTTGTCAACAATTTAGTTTTCAATGTTTTTCTCAAACCGTACTGCAATAAAATGTGGTTATTTGATTCACTTATACATATTAAACAACAGCAGGTAATTTAGGGTTATATTCATTTAGTCAAGAGCCATAATGGCCTTAAGGGTCGGCAGACCAAATAGGGACCAGAAGCAAAATAATGGAAATAGAGTTTGACATAAAGGCTTCTGAAAACAGGATGCAATTATTTCCCCATAATTTATGACAACACTTAAACTACAACAAAAAATAAAGTCTTCCAAGATGGTTTAAGTTTATGAGTTTGGAGTGGTTTGTTTATAAGCATAAAATGAAAGCACCATTGGAAAGGAACGTTACTGTCATGTGCTGGGACTAAATAGAGTCGCCGACTGGCGATATGGAGAATTGACCCAGCGTCGTCAGGAAGTCACAGCCTCGCTGAGAGCAGATATACTGGCAGTAGGAGAAGCTTCCTTTGCCTTTCCTTAGTTGGCGCACCTTGCTGAAAAAAGCTATTTTAACAGGTACCTCGGTTATGTTTTTCCGGCTCTAGAAAGTAACTCTAGTTTCCTTTGCCTTGGTGCCTGACCAAAGCTTTAATGGCAGTTTCTACTGAGAGTTTCACTGTAGATTGATGGAGCCTGTGGTGAGATAAGCATCCACACCAAAACTTTTCATGTGTCCTTCCCCAGAGTAACTTGTTGAGCTTCACAGCTTGCCTTCCTTATAATAGCCACTTCTCAGTATTTCCTCAGCCCATCCTTACTCAGCACTTAGGCCACTGTGTGTACTTACCCCCAGTCAATGTTGGCTGCATAGGGTACATCCTCACAGTACTGTTACCCAGTTCATTAGCTGTTGCTAGGCGCCATCAATCACATGATCATATTCAGAAAGACTTGGGTTTCCATGAAGTCGGAATATTCCCAAAATCAAAAATCAAAATTTATTGTGAAAACGAAAGTGTTTTTGGTTAGTGCTTAATAACATAGAGCCATACATGAATAATTGAACGGGTCTGTTGGCTGCATGCTCTAAATCCCCTGTTTACAAATAGCCTGCAAATCTCCATTTCATCTGGAAAGGAGGTCATCTCTATCCTTTGATAGGATTTCTATGTGCAGCACCGATACAGTGAGCTTTTTCAATGCAGTGAGCCACTAAAGTCATTTAGATGGTGACAAAAACAGAGATAACAGGAATATTTGTCGCTAGATCTATCACGAGGCAGCTTTATTGTGTTAAAAGGATATCTTGTGGTGTTAAAAATCCCTTCATCTTATCATACAACAGATGGGTTATCAGAGTGAGTAGAAGCTTCTTGGAGGGTTGGGGTAGTGGTACAAGCTGTCTGAGTGGTTCGGATAGGCCCCTACAGAGGTCTATGGCCTCTTTCACAGAAGGTAGGCCACTTGAGTTTTTGAGAGCTCTACATCCTGCATGTGTTTAGGTGTTTCCCTGCTTCAGCGAACCTGATTTCAATAAACGGGTCAGGAGCAGGCTCTTGCCTCCCTAGGTGGTAGGCTGAAGAGGTACTCAAACTAAGGGAATCAGTATCGTTGGATCTGGAACACAATTAAAACCTGCTGAGAAGTCCTCAAGGACCAGAAGTGGCCACCTCTGGCCTAACATGTAGGCTAAAGTGATGCTAAATTCTGTTAACTGAGGATAACAAAAGGTTTTAGCTGATAAATCTATAAAAAACAGTCTGCTAATTCTATTTGTCCTTTTTCACATATACAACACATACCTCATGCCTTGCACTGTAGGCTGGGAGGTGTCTTAGTTTAGAGCGAAGGAATTACTTAAAAAGCATAGAAACATTCTTTGAATATGTCAAAGAAAATTGGTAGCTGGAAAAAAAGCTAATAATCAAGTTGCTATTGACATTCAATTAAAACAAATATCAAATGTATTAAATGTGTTTTAGAGAGGCTGAATGGTGGAGCTTCGTTTGTAGTGAAGGTACCCTTGTTTTCAACAAATGTGTCAAAAAGAAAATAGCTATACTGATAAAGGTTACTTAAGGTGCCTTTAGTAATGCACTTGTGTTTTCTCTTGTCAAAGTGCGTCTCAGTGCTGCATGGAGTGGTACGTCTTATAAATAAACCTGCCTTGTCTTGCCTTAATGCAGTCAACCACAATATTCTTACACAAAGCTCTGAAAATGTTGTGGGGGTCAAGGGAATTGCACTATGTTGGTTTAGATTACATTTCCTTGACAGATTCCCTTTATCCAGTACACCAATAGGATGCCACCTGTATAGTAAGTTCAGTCATGGGCTAGGGGATGCCTGGTGCCTATCTCTTGTTGCAGTTTATACTGGGCAACTATCCTAAGCATGCATGTCTTTGGACTGAAGAAGGGAGCTCGAGTACTCAGAGAGATATCATGAATGGACAAGGAGAGCAAACAAACTCCATGCAGAAAGGATTTGAACCCAGGAACCTCTTGATGCAGGCTAACAATCCCACCATTAATTTAAAGTTTGTTCATGTTAATGATGGGGCTTTCTAAAACTCCAGAGGTAGTTGTGGTGCACCACAGGGTTCAGGTCTTAGACCAGTTTCCTTTTATGTATGGTTCCACTTGATGAATGCATTAAAAATATATACAGAAAATGTATGACATTAGTTATTTATATTTATTCTGACAAATCCAACTGGTTCAAACTACAGCCATGTCTTAAAGACATTAATGTCTGATTTATGCATTAATATACGTACCTTGAGATGACATCAGATCAGTTATGAGGGGCATAAACCCTCTGGTTTTATGTCCAAATTGTTAGTAGTTATATTATTTTTGGAGAACAAGGTCACAAAATATCACGTACAGGCTTTATTTTAAACAGAATACACAACCAAAGGCAGCACAGAAAAACTGACTGTACAGAATTGCCCCCCGAACTCATTTTGTAGGAAATAACATTTCTACTGACGTCTAATTGTGGTTGAAAAGTTGGTGAGTTGCAGTAAGAAGAGGGAAATGTGAGCAGTGCTTATATCAAACCGGAGGCTCTGCTGTCACTTTGCAGGTTCCACAATTCAAACTTCACGGCTCTAAGATCCGCACACAACTTAGCAGTGTGTGGAAGGTATTTTACGTTGTTAGCATGGCCTGAGGCAAGATCAGTCACCCGTTTGCAGCCCTGGTTGTTACTGGACTACACCTCAATCAGAAATCGAGGCACCAGCTGTCGGACATCCACCGTCCCATATGTGTCAGCTGAGCAAACACTGCAGCTTGTGCAAGCCGCTCAGTCATCTGCTCTGAGCGCTCAAACTCGCATCCATACATTGCGGGTCATGGTGCCAGCGTATCCAAACGCAAGGCGTGCACAGCATTTATCCTCCTCAGTGAGCGGCCTGCGTTAATGCAAGCTGGCGTGCTCGTAGTCTCTCTCTCAGCCGTTTCTGCAAATAGCGACGGCAGATAAAAGGGTAAAGCACCATCTGCCCTGCACGTGCGGCGGAAAGGAGTGGACGCAAACTGGCGGGAAGGGAGGGGGAGGGGGGGAGATAACGGGATAAAAGATGCTACTTTGATTCAGTTGCTGGGGAGGAACTGACATTAAGTGGGTCACTGACTCAGCATTTTTAAGGGAAAACCCACGGTTAGTGGAAAGTTAGGCCTGAAAATAACCCCCCTACATGTAATCTCAAAATGTACGCCTAAAAAAAGAGCCGTGTCAGAGAGTGTTTTTGTCCCTGCGGCTCACTCCTGCTGCAGCGCGGGGCTGACGCGCTGTCGGCTCTGCAGGATGGGTATGGCTGCAGGGCCACACATATCCTAGCGCTGCAGTTACTGGGTGAAGTTGCCTTTTATAGAGCTGGAGTTAAACCAGCCCATTATGTGGGGAAATGGGGATCTGTGTGTAAGGGAGGGTGCAAGGAGGGAGCACCATTCTGAGCCAGGAGAGCGTGCTTCCCGTCACCGGGACGTTTGTGCACGTGTTTGCCTTTTTATGAGTTCCTCTTAAACCAGATATGCTCCAAACGATCCTGCAGTGGTCTAACACACACACATACACACGCACAAAGCCAAACCCACAGAGTTTGCATCCAACTGTTTACTATAAGCAGCCACAAGCAGCAGCCCACCCTGGCATTAACAAGCACCTTGGCAAATGTTTAAATCAGTGCCGCTGTGCTTTCTTCCGAAGGATCATTCCAGTTCATTACAACTTAGGTCTATTATTTTCATGATTTTATCAACATCTGTAAAAAGAAGTCAGGCAGAGAAAGGAACACCTTGGCATTAGATCTGAGATACAGATTTGATGAGCAGTTTACATGCACTCTTGCATCATTACCTTATTCATTTTGGCCTTTTTATGGTTTCTTTGAGGCATTCTTTTAGAACATCTATCCATCCATTTTGCAGTTTTCTGGAAATTTGTTCCAGATTTGTGGAGCATATAAGCTGAATTCTGATTCTCCATGTCTGGTTCTGATTCTGGGTATGCTCGTTGGGACATCAGTTTTTTAATCATGAAAATGTTCTTCAGGTGATAGAAAGCTGACTTTGTAACTTTCTTTTTGTATCCCTGCAGGTTCAGGTCTGAGTTCACCACTACATCCAGATTTTGGGGAGTGTTGCCAGATATTATGAGACAAACAAGCAACCAGCTCTATAAAAACCAGCCCAAAAGAAGCGCAACAGGCAACCCTCTATTCAACTACTATTCAAGTCCCATTCAACCCAGTGGTTGAATGGTACTTGGAGTGACTTAGTATGCTTAGAGGCATCAGGGAATGGAACAGCCACCGTACCACGTGCCCGAATTCATTTATTTGTGCCAAGGAAGCAATGTTAACACAATGTGTAGATACATGTGTAAATAAATGCATGTTTTCATGCCAAATTTTTTTTTTGGCTCTTAACCAAAGATAGACATGGTATTACATATTAATGTATAAATGAATACATTTTAATAAAGACGCAAGTTTATAGTTTTTTTTCCACTCTCTCACACACATCTAATCCTGAGCTGTCTGTACACGCCAACAACAATAATTTCTTCATATTTTTTGCATGCTGTTTATATCCACGCGCATATACACGTTTTTTTGAAAGCCTGGAAAATGGTTTAAATTTTCCAGGTGATTTGTGTCTTATACTCCGCTTGCAACTTGGGCAGGAGCTTAATACCCTTGAAAGAGAATTGTTTTGCACAGCTTCTTGCATGTGTTGACACTCTGTAACTCCAGGGTACTTCGTTTGGCAATGTGATTCAGCCTTAGTTTGTCAAATACAGAGACAATAAATGAATAAGCACTAAAGTATGGTATATGGGTTGGGTTTCTACAACGTTATCAGCGTGTAAAAACTGAGCTGCAGAACCAATCTCTGCTCAAAATGATGAAAAAAAGTCGCAGACTTGTCAACAGTGATTTCGGACCTGATCACTAGTTTGTAGTTGTAATAACTGAAGCTGCGTGCTGACTCTATTTCGTTCCTCTTTAGGTCCAAAGATAATAACTTTAGTTTTGTTTCTGTTCAGCTGGAGGTTTTGGCACATCCATGCATTGATTTGTTCTAAGCATCCGTTGTCAAGGCTCAGAACAGAAGGACCCAGTATTCAAGACGAACAAACAGTTTATTGTGAATATAACTGAGCAGACGGAGCCGGTGATCTCAGCGGGAACCTCTGGTCTTATGTTCAGTTCTGGTGAAGTGATGGTCGAGGGACGGGTTAAGGTCAAAACCGTGTAGACAATCAAGGGCAGGAAAATCCAAAGGGGTCGAGCAGGAGCCGATGTCCGGAATGTGGTCAATGGTCGGTAACAGGAGGTCAGAAAGCCGATGAGGTACCAAGGGATAATCCAGAGCGAAGTCGGGTCACAGTCCAGAGATCAGTACACGGGTAAACAGAGATCAAGCAGGATATTAAGTCAAGCGGGCGTCTAGAAAAAGGCAAACGGATCAGGAAGGAACAGGCAAACTCGGAGGTCATGGAACAGAACAGGTCAGGAACAGGTAATCAGAATTCAGAAATGCTGGGATAGATCAATCACTAGGACGAAATAAACTGGCACTGCTGTCTTGTCTGGAGGGTGAATATATATACTGTCAAACGCAGGTGGAACAGGTGAGCAGTAATGAGAACAGGGCGGAGTAACAACATGTGTGAAATGGGTGACCAGACCAGGTAACAGTACCAAAGTCATGACAGAACCTCCTCCCTAAGGGCGGATACCAGACGCCCTTCTGGGCTGATCAGGATGGTCCTTGTGAAAGGCTTTGATCAAGTTCTTATCTAAGATAAACCTGGCAGGAATCCAGGACCTCTGCTCTGGACCGTAACCCTCCCAGTCTACCAAGTACTGGATCCCCCTGCCCCTCTTTCTGGACCTCAGGATGCGATTGACGGTGTAGACAGGATCACCGTCGATGAGTTGGTGGGAGGAGGGGGTCTGGAGGTGGGCACGAATCTAGAAATCACAACAGGTTTGACCCGGGACACATGAAAAGTAGGGTGAATTCTCATTGTGCTAGGAAGCTGGAGGCGGACGGCCACCGGGTTCACCACCTTAGCAATGGGGAACGGCCCGATGAACCGAGGTGCCAGTTTCCTGCTCTCCACCCTCAGAGACAAATCCTTGGTGGACAGCCACACCTTTTGACCCTCCTGATATTCAGGTGCCGGAACCCTCCGGCGGTTAGCAGCCATGGATTGACTTTCCAATGAGTTCCCAATAGCTCTTCGAGCTCTCCTCCAGGCTCGCTGGCACCTCATAGCTGACAATCGGGCTGATGGAACCTTTGAATACCTCTCCTGGATGGTGAACACCGGTGGCTGAAAACCAAAAACAACATAAAACGTCGAGAGCCCAGTGGTGCTAGAAGGAGTGGAATTCAAGGCATGTTCGATCCATGAGAGTTGGTTTGACCACTTAGTAGGATCTGACCCACACAACAAGCGTAGTTTGGTCTCTACCTCCTGATTGGCCCTCTCTGTCTGCCCATCTGTCTGGGGGTGGAAACCCGACAACAGGCTAACAGAGATCCCCAGCATGGCGCAGAACTCCCTCCAGTAACGTGCCACGAACTGAGGACCCCTGTCGGAGACTATGTCCGTCCGAAGACCATAGAGGCGGAAGACCTCACGGGCCAGAATCTCCCCCATCTCCTTAGCGGATGGGAGTTTGGCCAGCGGAACCAAATGGACCATCTTGGAGAATCTGTCAATGATTGTTAGTATAACTGTGTTACCTTCAGAACTGGGTAAACCGGTGATGAAGTCCATAGCAATATTAGACTAAGGCCGAGATGGAATGGGTAAGGGTCGTAGTAAACCGAATGGGGGTCTTCTGGATGTTTTAGCCTGATTGCAATGAGAACATGCTGCCACAAACTCCCGCACATCAGCAGACAGAAAAGGCCACCAGAATTGTGTCCGAATAATACCCATAGTCTTAGTAACGCCAGGATGACAAAACAAGCGGGACCCATGGCAGAACTCTAGTACCCTCTTTCTTAAAGAGTCAGGAACAAACAGGCGATCCTTAGGACAGGTTTCTGGGGGCTGGTGGTTACAGAGGGCCCCTCTAACTTCTTGCTCCAAATCAACCATAGTAATGGCACACCTCACGGATTTAGGTTAAAACATACTCCTCTGCACCTCTGGTGCTCTCCTCGTCCGCCTCGAACACCCTGGACAGTGCATCAGGTTTTACTATCTTAGTCCCGGGCCTGTAAGACAGAGAAAATTTTAAACGTCCGAAGAAGAGAGCCCACCTCGCTTGTCTAGGGTTAAGTCTTTTAGCAGTCTTAAGGTACTCTAAGTTCTTATGGTCCGTCCAAACAAAAAAGGGAACCTTGGACCCCTCCAGCCAATGTCTCCATTCCTCCAGAGCTAGCTTAACCGCTAGCAGTTCCCGATCCCCCACGTCATAGTTCCTCTCTGCGCTTGTGAGTCCCTTAGAAAAAAACGCACAGGGGTGCATCTTGCCGTCCTTGGCCTCCTGACTGAGAACAGCCCCAACCCCGGTACTAGATGCATTCACCTCCACGGTAAACTGTCTCTCTGGGTCAGGGGAAACCAGAACAGATGCTGAAGTAAACAAATCCTTAAGTCTCTGAAAAGCTAGGTCTGCCCATTCATTCCAATAGAATCTTAGCTTAGAGGATGTGAGAGCATGTAGAGGTGCAGCTATCTGACTGTAATTCCGTATGAATCTTCAATAGAAGTTTGCAAACCCCAAAAATCTCTGCAATTGCTTTCTATCCTTAGGGAGGGGCCAGTCAGTAACTGCGCTTACTTTAGACGGATCCATAGCTATGTGGTCCGGGGACACCACAAAGCCTAGAAAAGACATAGTGGACACATGAAATTCACACTTCTCGGCCTTCACAAAAAGCTGGCTCTGCAGAAGGCGCAACAGGACAGATCTGACATGCATCTTGTGGGACTCCAAATCACGGGAGTAAATAATGATATCATTTAAATAAACAAACACAAAATGTCCGACCATGTCCCTCAGTATCTCATTTACAAGATGTTGGAACACAGCTGGAGCCTTAGTCAGACCAAAGGGCATAACAAGATATTCAATTTAATTCAATTTTATTTATATAGCGCCAATTCATGAAACATGTCATCTCAAGGCACTTTACAAGTTAGGTTCAATCATATTATACAGATTGGGTCAGATTATACAGATTGGTCAAAAAAAAAAAAAAAAAATTCATAAGGTGGTGAACATTCTCAGTCATCCAGGTCATGGTCATTCCAAAAAAAGTAAAAAACAAAGCAACTGGACTTGTTTTCCGTAGTTTGAAGACGTTTCGCTTCCTATCCAGGAAGCTTTCTCAATTCAAAAAGTCTGGAGTAATGTGGAGCATCAAGCTTTATACTACTGCCCAACAAAGGCCTTGTAATGGCTTAGATAACATGCAAATTCAACAGAAACAGGTCCACCCCCTTAGTAATGGGCAGTCGTTAAAGTCATTAAACCAGCAGATTGAACCGAAACTGGTCCACTCCTCTGTAACGAGGAGTCGTTAGGGTTGTTGTTGGCCTGGCTTGCACGAACGATGTTTTGATCACCCGAATCATGACATCCGTTCAGTGCATTGATGGGTTCAGAGTCACCTGGTGACTTCATAATGTAGAGCTGTGTATCATCTGCGTAGCGAAGGAGTCCCAGGAGTGAACCTTGGGGTACCCCACAGGTGACTTTTGACACAAAGAAATCCCTGTTCTTTAGGTAGGATTTGAACCAATTGAGTGCTGTACCAGAGTCCGACCCAGCCACTTTAATAATATATCATGGTCAACAGTGTCAAAGACTGTGCTGAAGTCCAACAGAACTAGCACTGTGGTTCTTACACAGTCTGTATTTATGTGGATGTCATTGAACCTTTTGATGAGGGTGGTCTCAGTACTGTGGTGAGCACGGAAACCGGACTGAAAAACACCAAAGTGGTTGGTCATTGTAAGGAAGCTATTTAAGTGTTGAAACAGCTTTTTCAATAATTACGTAGCTGTGTTGGGTGCCACAGGTGGCTACCAGTAGGTGGTGATAAGTTCTTGCACTCCCATGGCAGGTTCACGTTTATTGTAAAGATGTTTATTTTCTTAGTAGGGCTCAGATAAACCCACAGAATGAAGGCCAACATCCAACACAGCAGATGTTTTATGGATTCAGAATATTAACTATCCATGTATGTTAATGTGTTAAGATGCCATTCGCCTCCTGCTTCTGTGTATGCAGGTGAGAACCCTCTTGTACAAAGCATTCCGTTGCCATTTTCTTCGGCGTGTGAGTCAGTGCCTGACTTCAAAGCGCCCACCCAGGATGTGAGCAGAACAGCCTTCGCCAAAGGGCCAACCGAACGTTGTTGTTGACTTGTTTTCAATCCCCTGCTCCTTCTCAGACAGCCTGCTTTTCACCCAGATGACGAAAGAAATGCGCAAAGGCAACATTTTAAAATTCTGGGGTTTCTGTGGCAGCGGATCGAGCAAAGTCAAGTTCCAGTATTCCTCCCAGGAGGTCCAAGATCCCTGAAAATAGGACGGATATGTTTACACACACATCAACAAGTAGGTGATTGCTAACCCGCTGGGTACACCATATCAGTGGACGGCTAAATTACAATTTAACAACTTCGTCATGCTCCAGCTACTGAATGGTGAACAGACGTACAAGGATGAGGAATCAGTGGGTGGCAAAGCATTCCCACCCAGAGGAAAGAGGACCTTCAGGACCATTCTGTACAATTATCCATCCACACGTCGTTCATCTGGACTTTTTGAAAGGGAAAGTTTGTTAATGCAGTCCCACTAAATTATGTACTACATATCAAATGCTGCAGTGGCTCTCAAAGGTCTACGCACCCTAATTAAAAGGCCAAGTAAAAATAAGAGCACACTGAAGTATTTTTAACCCGATTTAGCAAACACCAGAGAATTTTTATTCAAAACCGCCTGGTATATAGAATGGTTCGTATTATCTTTCACCTTGATAAGAAAAAACAACAAAAAAGCAAGCATTCCATCCCAGAGTATGATGCCGCCGCCATGCCTCACTGTGGACATGGTGCTCTTCTGGAGATACTCAGTGTTGTTTATGCCAGAAGTGTAGCTTTTCTAATTCAAGTTTAGTTTCATCAACACGTTTCCCAGCAAGGCTCTGGGAGGTCGACAGTTTTAGCCAGGTCTGGATATTTTCTACGTCTCACAACCATACTCCTTAGCCTAAACACACACACAACTCCCCAAAAAGGACCGTTTTATACCTGAATTCTTTACAGGATTAAATCATATTTTATGCAGAAGAGCTTCCGGAATGGAATATAAGAGTCTTTCACGGGTGCGTGTAGGCTTTTGAGAGCTGCTGTATAAGGACTGGTGTGTTCAGATGACACTGTAAATTGAACTCATTACTGAAATTCTCGTCATGAAAAGTGTGGCATGCATGTGTTCAATCTCTTTCCGCTAAAACCCCTAAATAAAATCTAGTGTAGTCCCATTCCCAGGAATGGGAATCACAGTGACCTACAGGTCTGTGTAGACAGGCATCACATCCTGGACCGCCTTTCCTGTCATGTTTCAGACCAACAGCACAAAGCACATTTCACCAAGCAGGGGCTAAATGTAGTCCACATACAGAGGTGATGCAGTGTTATTGATACGCAGCATTATACCGGCTATTTTAGATAAAAGCTGAAGGTCTAAGACAGGTGTCCAGTCCCTTGCAGGTGTAGGACAGAAATATTAGAAAGCAGCCCTAATTCGGCTGTGGAACCTCCATGCAGAAAGGCTCTGGTCCTGGCCTCACAGCCCATGGGCTTCTTGCCATGTTGTGAAACCCACCGATTCAAATCTGTCAGAGGATAAATCTGGTAGGAATCTAAATTTGATGCCTCAGTCTCGGTGTGCGTCCTCTGTTTCATTGCACTCATTTCCTCTATAAACTTTGATTTCTGCAGCTTGGTGTTTTTCTAACAGTTTTCTCCTGAGCAGAGACAGCAGTATGAAAGAGCACACTGACCTCTTCTGGAAAAAAACTGCCACGGCAGATCCACTGAATCATCAAGGTGCCTCCTTTTTTGGAGAAGTCATTCATTGTTTAAAAAATGTTAATAAAGTGAAAAAAATAAACAAGCAATATGATTCATTCCATAGATTTTTTTATTTGTTTATTTATATGTTGTTGTTTTTTTTATTTTTTACAATTCTTTGTCCAAAATGCTTTATTTGTACTTTTATAGATTTCTCTATATCCTTTGAGATCTTTTCTTTTATGTGCTTTGGTAATTTTCACGGTTTGTTGTTTATTTGTACTTTTATACCAGTGTGAGGGTCATTGCATATTAATTAATGTGCGTGGTGCATGGTGTCTTTTTATTCTGTTTTATTTTCCTATATTTTAATCATGTAAATCACTTTGCATTGTCTCTGTACTGAATTGTGCTATATAAATAAATTTGCCTTGCCTTGCCTAAAGCACACAGAGAAGCATGCCAGGAAAACAATGAGTGCTTCACATTGCTGGCAGGTCACTGTAGCCGACAAAGTCACTAAAACCACGGTAGAGATGGACAATTAAATTGTCACCCTTATTCCAGGTCATTTATTTTTAAATGATGAATACATTTCTGCTTAGTGAAACCATCTTCAACCGATATTGTTACACTGTGATAAAACTCTACTTACTCTGACTCCTGACCCTCACTGATGTCCCTGTGTCTCTCACTACCCTTTCAAATCTTGTAAACTTTGGGTAGCTCTTGGGATTCACTATTGATTGGGACAAAAAGCACTTTAATGGCTCGGGCAGATTTTCTTGACCCCGCTTTTCTTAACAACATGCCATTTAAAGACTCCACTAACTCCTTCAAGTGCCTTGTCATCACTGTTGCCAAGGACGAAAGTCCAGGAGTCTCCGATTTAGGCCTGTTTGCTGTTGGGAGGAACTGGATAACGGAGAATTTCCAAAATTCATGATCCAAAACTTGTTTTAAGAAATATAAAAATATGTGAAGACTTAAACAATGACAGACAAATGGAAAGCCCCCCCACCCCTCCCATTGAGTGGCCCAGTCAATACTATTAAGATGGCAGTTCTCCAAAAATTCTTGAAACTTTTTGAAACATATATCTCACTACTCCTTTCTTTTCAGTCGTTATTTGCTCAGGCAAACCTTTCCCCATTTCTAACGCCCATTTACAGAAAGCCAAGGCTGAGGTATGACTGGGCTTACCAGTTTTTCGCCATCACTGCTGGGCCTTCAACACGAGAGTGTGGGTTTTCTGGAATTAACCCTTGGATGGACCTGGACAGAGAGCTACTCCCGATTCTGGTCGGCCTCTAACTGAGAGCTGCGGCGCTCTGGCCCTCTCAGATTCCTCATTAGCATCCTGTTTTCTAATCTAAACCCACCTCCCAGATGTCTGGGGGAGACTTTGTCTTGATCAACTCATTTCGGATTCTAAAACAGATTGAGGGTGTGGTCTCTCTATATATGCTCCTATTGCCGAGAATCCTAGCTTTACAGCAGGCACTGAGCATGCAATGTTTCTGCAGTGGGACGAGAAAGGCCTGTCTGTTATTAAGGACATATACATTAGTGATCACATTACAGCAGTGTAATTTAAAACCTGCTCTAATAATTCTAGATCACTGCCGGTCCAGTTTAAGGTCATTCATCGCCTACGTTTCTCTAAAACTAAATTAAACTAAACCTTTCCTTCCTTTTCTGCCACGTGTAATAAATGCAGATCAGATGATGGGGCCTTGGCTAATCTTTTCTGCTCCTGCCCAAAGCTCTGTACTCTGCCTTTTGGGATGACGTTGATTAATTTGTATAGTTATGTGTGCCACAGACATTTAGCTCCCGATGGTGTTTTGATAATTATGGGATGCTCCAACCTCGCTCTCACTCTTCCCGCACCTCTTCAGCAAGAACTCGTGTTGGTTGTCATACAGAGGGAATGGACATCAGCCAAATCTCCCTGTTTCAAAGTACAGTTGAACTACATGATTTTCCTGTATTTTCTTCAAAGATATTAGATAATGTTTACTATGTCAGACACTTCTAGCAAGTTCCTGGATATCTGGGGGAACTGTTTACTGAGTATAGTCAGAGTAAAAGGCCTCATTCTCTGATCTGATCAGATTGGACTGTATAACCTTGTCACTGGGTATTTTGTGTTGTTCCAGGACAGCAACGCTGTGCCTTAAATCACAAGGCGTTCAGTCTCACTGACCACCTCTGGCTTCTGTCATCTAAAGGGCTTCATTTATAAAACACTGCGTAGAATCCATACCAAAAGGACAAAATTGTCAAGAAAAAAATGGTGTACACAAAAAAATGATTTATAAAACTATAGACTCGCCAGCACGCGGTTTTCCTTTACGGATCACAGCTGTACCTGAACATTTGCGTACCTGGTTCCACCATAAATCATCTCATGAATGTTAATGTGTATTAGTGAGTCAGCTGATCGCTGTTGTTTCATGGTTAACAATTCCAACTACGGAGAAAAGAGCAAAGAAACTGGAAAAAAAAATCACATTAAGGCGTTTAGTAAATGTGTAAATAAGAGGTAAAAGCACATCTGTTGGAACAATCTACCCCCACTGATAAGAGTAAAATGCTAGGACATAATTAAGCAATGTTTAGCAATTTTATTCAATAGATTGAGCTCTCATTGTAATCCACACTTAAAGAGACTTTCATGAAGTGGGTATAGAAAATGGATGGACGAGTGGCTGCAACTTTACACTTCTCCCACAAGGTGGCTCTAGTCTGTTAAAGTGTATGACAAATTAAAAGACCAGGTATAACTCCATCAATTATGCCCTGTAAAGGCGTAGATTCAGAATCTCTGTGGCCATTTATAGTGTGTCTTGGCCTTTGGAGTCTACTTTTAAGTTGTATTTGACTTTAATATTAAGGCAGAGCAAAACTTTATTCAGATCTACTTTAATTGGATTTAACTTGTTCAACATTTGGTGTTTTTAAGTGGGAGACCTGGTCTTCCTGCTGGCCTTTCTCTCTGTGATCCTGAAATTATTCTGCTTGGTACTAGTCACCACTTCTCACTTTTCACTTGTTCTTTCGTCAGCGACTCTTTGGTAATTTGATCTCTTTAGTTGATAGAGTTCCAGGAATATTCCAGGAATATTCCTCCTCTGTCACACTTACTGCACCTACTCTGCACAAGGAGTCACATTTTCACATTTGTCATCGTGCAACCGCAACCTTCAATATATGTCATTGGCAATTTATGTAGTAGAACCGGCTTTTGCTGGAACCACAGTTTCAAGTATTTGGGGATAGGTATCTACCACCTTTGCACAACTATTGGATGGAGAACTTCCACTCAATAATCTTCCAGTTTTTCCCCAGATTCTCAGTTGGATTTAGATCTGGACTTTGACTTGGCCGTTACAGGAATATGTTTTGATCTAAGCCGTTTTGTTGTTGCCCCAGTCACCAGTCCATAGCCGCCTCTCATCATCTCTGACTGGCTTTCTTGGACCCACTGAAGAAACACAGCCACACCACTGTAGGTCCATAAGTAGGCCTACAGTCACAGAACCAGAACCCCTTCTTTCTTGCTGTCCCCTACACGACCTGTGGTAAACTGTAAGCAGGACTTTATACAGTCTCCTCCTAACAATGGCTTTGCCATTAAAGGCCAGATATGGGGAATGCACAACTGATAGTGCTACTTTGAGTTGGTATATCACATCAAATCCTGATCAAACACAGTGAAGGTTGTGGGTGACAAGACATAAAAAGGTTCAAGGGGTGTGCAATTTTTTGGCTTGCCCTGTGTGAAGCCCCCTGTAGATACTCCTGCAGTTGCTCTCTCTGTTTTCTTTTGTTCCCTTGTTTCTCTGCAATCCTTACAGACATGTCACACAATGTGCATTTACAAAGCATGTTGCCGGACTTGTTTCTGTTTATTCTAGAAGAAGAAGCACATTCCCGCCTTAAGACTTCCCTTCAGACCTAAGGAGCCTCTGCTTAATAAGGCTCCCTAGATGTGAGATGTCCTGGTCACATGATGCAGGTATGGAAGGGTCAATGACGCATGGTAAGGGTTGGACACGTGATGCATTTGGTTACCCATTAAATATTAATTTTCTTGTTGAACGAAAATCAATTATTGGCTGACAAGAACAAAAAGAATGTCTTTAGTGTTTTGGCAATATATGCAAATATGATTTTAGCCAGTGCCACTCTAATGGAGGCCGTTTTTGTCCGGTCTCTTCCTTATTCATCAATCGTGAACATGGACCTAAAGTAAAGCAAGTGAGGTCTGCAGTGCTTTAGATGTTGTTCTGGGTTCTGCTGGGCTTTCTGGTGGAGTTGTTGATATGTTCCTGGAGTACTTTTAGGTGGGCCGGCCGCTTCTGAGAAGCTTCACCACTGTTCCATGTTTTCTCCATTTGTGGGGAATGGCTCCGATGGTTCCCCTGAGTCCCCCAAGTCTTTGTTAACCTTTCCAGGCTGATGGTCAGTGAGTTCTTCTCTCTTCTGTTCTTGAATTTCTTTAGATTGGGCAATGATGTGTTGCTTTTTGACATTTAACCTACATGATATCAGAGAGGTTGTATTCAAGGTGTTTCTTCTTTCCACTTGTCTGGCAGAAAACAGGGCTGGTGTGGCTAGTAAAATGGAACCAAAAAAATTACAAGGACTTTTCACAGGGGGCCAGATTGGCTTGGATAGATTTTCCCTTTGATGAAAAATAAAATATTTGAAACCTGCTTTTTTGATTCACTCAGGTTATATTGATGTTTTTGATGAATTTGTTTAATTTTAAGCTCTTACGTGTGCCAAAGAAGCAAAAACAGAATAAATCTATGAATGGGAAAACACCTTTTCATTGCATTCTGTATTTTGACTCTGCCTGGATTAAACCTGCATTTAATAGTGACTCTGTCTGGATTAGATGGAAAAGGACACAAACTAATTCCTGTGCTCCTAAATATTGTTAGTTTTTGAAAAAGGCCTTAAATAAGAATCCAGCGTTATTACAACATTCTGCCCATGGTTGCATGTAAAGCTCCCTCTGGATCTGTCTAGACCTCAGATTTGCCACTAAACTCATGAGCAGTGGAAAATGGGAAGTCATTCAGAGAAATTCCACCAAGCAGAGTGTCAAGGGCCAAATCAGCAGTAATCTGGTTTTACTAAAACCGTTTTCCTGCTTTGCAAAAATCTGCGTCAACAACAAACCCGCAAGTCTTTGTAATACAGGGAAACCACCACTTTAATTGAGGGCAGTTGTGGTTTCCCAGTCCCGCTTGGGACAGTGTTTCATTCACTGCAGCAAACAAAAACACACACACACACACACTCCACTGCGCGCGTGTGTGTTGTACTCCTGTGGTCAAGCACATTTGCATAGCATTTGTGTTTTGTGTTGCCTTTTGAACACTTGTTCACAGTTTACTCAAATGGCCCCGTTGAGAGTAAAAACAGCGCTCAACTACTTCCTTTTCCTACAGTCCACTTTCTGGTGGCACCGAGATAAGCCGGGTAATTGGCACTGGGCGCTGTGCCGCCTACGGCCTGAGCTGCAGAGGAACAGTCCGGCTGTTCATTGCAGAGCAGGCAGGGACTGAGCACAAGGTGGTAGGACCATTTCAGTCTCTGGAATTGTTAAACGCTGCATATTCTGATGAGAGTAGGGGGATACTATACACATTCCCTGCTATGAAGACATGCTGTGAGCTTTGTTTCTTTCTCTGTAGTCCCACTGCTTGGGACCAGACCCCAACGGTTAACACGTTGTTAGTCAGAGAACAAAGGAAACGTCAAGGGTTCATTCTGAGGTGCAGGTAAATCAGTGTGGTTGAAGTGTAAAGATGACAGAAGTGTAGCGTGTGTGTGTGTGTGTGTGTGTGTACTAAGCACCAAGCTGCTCTGAATGAGAGACTAAAATAGCAGCATGGATTCTCACCCTGCTCAGCAAACCACTGCAGACGCTTACATAAGGAGCATCACATTTCTTTACTCACTCCTGGTTGAAATCTTAAGAACCAGAAGAAACGACAACCGCTGCAGTGGATGTGTTTTCCCGCATAGCTTCAAAATGCAAAGAGCAGAGGCTGAAGCAAGTGACCACACAATGAGGAGAGGCAAATTATTCAAAACGACATTTAAATTCAAACAGGCCGTTCACCAGCGGATCAAACGTTTAACACCATAGACCTGAAATAAGTCCAAATCTGAGCATAAGTCTTCCTCTTATGCCATTTTCTGTCAGGCATTTAATTTTTCATGACCTTCTGTTGGCAAAGCCAAAAAGCTTTTTGACCGAGGCTGCATTGTTGAGCTGCAATGGCAGGGTCTCTCGCAGGGAACCATTGCTACAGAGGTTAGATGGAGAAAGGCAGTCATTTTGAATTTATTAAGATATACTGTGAGGCTTGGGATAAAAAAAAAGTATAAAAAAAAAAGTCTCAATGACTTTTTTTTTTACCTGAACTGGGCCGGAGGATTTGACGGGCATTCTGTAAAGAAGCCGATCTAGATTAGGCCCCTGAAAGATGCTGGCTGATGTCCTCCCACGCCAAATATGGGGTATTATACATTGTAAAAAAAGGTTTATTGTCTGCAGAGATAAAAATTATCTATAATAATTAGAAAAGTAATACATTTTATTTTATAGCACTTTTCCAGATGCTCAAAGACACTTTACAGAGGTGCAGCATTGACAACCAAACTGCTGCATAACAGATAAAACCACCTAAAAAAGGCACATTGGATGTTAAAAAGCAATTTGAAAAAGATGGATTTTTAATTCTCTCCTGAAATTGGAGCGGTCGGAGCAGGAGCAGTGAGTTCCAGAGAATAAAGGTGTAAGGGGAAGGCTCAGCCACCCCAGGTTCGGAGCTTGGTGCTATAGACGAGGGACAGAAGGCTGGCATCAGAGGAGAGGAGGGAGCGAGATGGAGCGTGATGTTGGAGTAGGTCAGTGAGGTACCGAGGGGCCAAATTAGGAAGGGCTTCAGAAGTGATGAGGAGGATCTTGAAATGCATATTCTGAGTGGCAGGGAGCCAGCGATGGTTCTGCAGGACAGGAGTGACATGTTCACTGGAGTGAGTGTGGGTGAGGAGGTTGGCAGTAGAGTTTTGGATGATTTCTTATTTGTTGAGGGTTTAGGGTGGAACACCATGCGGAATGCTGTTGCAGTAGTCAAGTCTAGACGTGGTAAAGGTGTGGATTAGGGTTTCATCGGCAGAAAAGGTGAGTGATGGGGAAAGTCGTGCTACGTTTTTGAGATAAAAGAATGCAGTGCTGGTTATTTGTTTGGTGTGTGATTCGACTGAGTCAAGGAGAATACCAGCTTTGAATGGATTTGATTATGTTTTTTTGGATCAGTGAGGATTGTGTGAATTTTGTCAGTGCTTAAATGGAGAAAATTGTACTTCATCCAAGTGTTGTTATCCGTTAAGCAGCGGGTGAGGGTGGAGTGGCCATCGGGGTTTATGGATGTGGTAAAAATGTAAATCTGTATGTCATCGCCATAGCAGTGTAAAAGGAGGGCATGACGACGGGTGACGTTACCAAGAGGAAGAATGTATTCCTCTTTGCTGATGCATGTCTGCAAAACATGGAGATTCCTTTTGAATCTGTTTTCTGCGTCACACAGAGCAGGAGGTTTCCCTGTGATCTGTGACTCCTGGCACAGTGTATGGTCAGCTTTTCCTTCGGTTGATGCATGCAACATGATGCATGCTTTTCTACATTATGTGCAACACATGCGGTGCCTGGCATAAGTATTAATACTATAATAATTTGGTCATATCACTGTACATTTATTTATCCTTCATTCATTTATTAGGATGTTTTGCAATGGCGCAACACAAAGTAGAAAATGATACACGGTGTTTACATTTTTCTGTTACTAAAACCCTGAAAAGTGGGGCGTGCATTTGTACTCTGATCCCTTTACTGTGATATTTCTAGATAAAATCCAGCTGCCGTTAGAGGTCACCATAAAAGCTGAGTCGTGCACTTTACAAATCTGGACTTTTTGAAAGTGTGACAAGAACAAAACCATGAGAAGTCTCACTTTCTGTTCACCACAGCCATGTAGGGAACAAAGCAAGAATATAGAAGAAGGAGCTCTGGTCAGATGAGAACAAAAACAAAACTTAATGGCTGTTTAAGGGGAAAACCAACACCCTGAACAGAGCATCTCCACAGGGAAATGTGGTGATGGCAGCATCATGCCGAGGGGATGCTTTACACTAAAAGGAACAGGAAAGCTGGTCAGAGGAAGCTGAATTGAGATTAAAAACAGGGCTTTAATGATGGCGAACATTTTTCCGTTTGTTGACACAATACCAAGAATGAAAACCGTGTAGGGAACACAGGAAATAAGTGGAAGAGGACGCTCAAGGAAAATAAGATTGAGTCGATGAGACGATAGAGGAATCTAAATAAAGCACGATCCTGGAAGGAACACTTTTAGAGGCTGCCAAAGACTTGGCCCAGTCGAATCCATTCTGACCTTTTTACCATTGTAGAATTGGGACACGTTTCATCCTCTAGATGCGCAACGCCGGTTGCGATATACACAAAAACATTAACATTGATGATAGTATGATAAAAAAGACTGAACAAGTATGTTTTTTTGGAAGGATTGCTTCAAGACAAGCCACAAGATGTCTGGAACAAAAAGATGGAACTGTTTCCCTCAAATACATGTGGCATAAAAAAAAAAAGAAATCACAAAATTTGCCTCTGCACTTTAAAAAGCAGGGAAGCAGTCGCTTCACTCCACTGATCAGGCGCTCTAGTGTATTCACATAGAATATATGGTTAACTGCCCTGGGTGCCTGTGCATGATGGAGTGGGAAGATTCTGCGAGTTGCACTTGAACAGAGTTTTCTATTGTTTGTTTGCATGTACAGCAGCATACTGACCAGCTGCATCACTGTCTGGTCTGGGGCCTGCAATGCTTCAGACTGGAAATATGCAGAGAGAGCGGTGAGGACAGCAGAGAGAATCATCGGGACAGCGCTTCCCTCCATCCAGTGCTGACAGATGCTGCCTGACCAGGGCTCAGACAACCATAGCGGTCAGGGGTGGACCACCAACTGTCCCAGTGGATACTGGATTACCTCACTGGTCGACCGCAGTATGTGCTGACACGGAGCTGTGTTTCGGACAGGGTGATCTGCAGCCCAGGAGCACCACAGGGAACTGTACTGGAACCATGTTTGTTCACCTTCTACACTGCAGACTTCTCCATCAACTCACCAGGCTGCAACCTGCAGGAGTTCTCTGATGACTGTGCCATAGTCAGGTGAGGCAGTCTATGGTGTAGTCAGCTCTGTCCTGGGATGCCCCCTGGACCCAGTGCAGGTGGTGGGAGACAGAAGGACTGTAAGGAAAATCACATCACAGAAAGACAATGTCTCCCACCCCATGCATGGAGCTGTTGCAGAGCTGGAGAGCTCTCCTAGTGACAGATTGCTGCATCCCAGATGCTCTAAGGAGCACTTCTGCAGGTCATTCCTCTCAGCTGCAGTGAGACTTTATATGTCTGCTCCCAACAGACATTTTATCTGTTTACATCATGCCAATGGTTGCACGGGTTCTAATCTGATCATTAATTGTTTACACTGTTCCCAGATGCTAAAGTATCTTGCACACACCTTAGCTAGGGACGCTGCTGCACTATTATGCATATTGCATATTCTATTATTGTGCATTATGTAAATAGGCTGGAGCTTTTTTACACTGTTAAATATTTTCCACTGTGCAATTCAAATTTACTCTGGTATTTACTTTTATCTTCTACTCTTGCTGTTTCTTTAGAGTTGATTTTAGATTAGACAGGTTTGTCCTTTTTTTCTTCTTCTTTTCACTGCCAATAATTGTGTGTAACTGTCTGTGTTTTTGCCACTGTCACACCCGAATTTCCTCATTACAGGACAATAAAGGAATTCTTATTATAAAAGAGCTCTACCATGGACTGTTCTCCCTGCTGGCCTCTGGCAAGAGGTTCAGCTGCTTCAAATTCCACAACAGCTTCATTGCACACGTCATCAGACTACTAAACTCCCAATATTCCTCCCCATACATACAAAACTAGTCACTTTACATTGACACTGTGAACTCTATTGCACTGAGTAACTGCACTCTCTGCATTATCATACAGTCCGTTCGATGTTGCAATACATCCTGCTGCTACATATACTTGGACTACTCATATGGTCTTACACATAACTTTTCTGTACATATAAAATGTTTTTTTTTGTTTTGCCGCAAATGACAAATGCTTTTATAAAGTTTCTCTTTTGTCTTCTGATTTTACTCGCAGCCTTGTAACAACATTTCTATATTTTCCTCAACGACCAATGGAGAATCTCTAAAAGCAAATACTGTAGTAATTAAGCCCTTTGTACAACCACCGAATCTCATCAAAAGATATGAGAAGCACTGAAGACACAAAATAAATTGTTTTTCATACACCTAGGAGGACGACTGCAATTCAAACAACTGTTGAAGGCGACAGAAAATAAGAATATGATGAAATTCAGAATGCAGCAAGCATTCTGGGAATATTCTGAGCATTAAGGGTGTTGCCCCGAGACCCAGAGTTGCACTCTGTGGGATTTGAATCAGGGAACTTGCAGTCTTACCTTCTCCAACCACCAGATCCCCACTCTCCCAAGTCCCAAACAAAAGTACACATGCCACCAGGAAACTGAACCCAGGTCACAAAAATTGGAAAGTTACATTCCAGTACAATAATAATAATAATACATTTTAGTTGCATTTTATGAATAGATTTAAAAAAACATTTAAAAAGTTTTGGTAGACAAAAAAAACAGACAAAAAATGCAAGTCTGACTAAAATCATAACTCTTCAATGTGATTATACATTTGTCATCCTGTATTTAAACTTCTGATCTTGAAAGGAGGGACCCCCAAATCCCAGTCCCACCCAGGGCCCTGTGTAATTTGGGGCCGGTTCTGGGGGCTAAAGCGGCGTCTATCACCCGCAGTCCTGCGTGCCGCTACGCGTACAGTAGCCTGCTCACTGTACACGCTGAGCGGGATGGAGGTTTAACATTCCACTGACCGGTCCTCCCGCTGATCCACCCCGACCGAAACCTCGCGAAGTTTCCGACTCGGCCGCTGCATCTTGGAGAGCAAGGCAGGCAGGCAGGCAGGCAGGCACGAAAACAGGCTGCGAGCGGAGGAAGCAGGCAGAGCGCCCGTGTGCGGAGGCGAGTCCAAGAAAAGGTGGAGACTCCTGGCTGACTTCCTGCACTGTAATCTTCAAGAGAGAGAACTCGGGAGGACTGGACCGCCGCTGGGGCTCGGACGGATGGATGTAAGGCTCGTTTAGCTCGTTTTCGGCGGTAATTCGACCCACCGACTGGCCGCTCCTGCCTACCTGGACAGCAGCCTACTAGCTGTGAGGAAGATTCCCAACATTTGAGTCTGCGGGGCGTTCCGAGAGACAGGAATGGGTGAGTTTTCCAGTGATGTGGCGCTGGTGTTTTGACGCTGCCCTTTTTTTTAAAACAAATATAATTTTTATTGTCACTCTCTTGACTTGTCGGTCCAAGAGGCACGCCATTAAAGCAAGCGTCGTTAGTTATTTTTCATTCGCTCCTGAAAGACGGGAGTTAAAGTTAGCAAAGCCCGGAGCTAGCTGGTTAGCTTAGCCAGCTAGCTCTCAGCCGTTCGCAGGACAACGCCAGCTCCATCCCGGGATTCGGCCGTGCTTCATGGCGTTTTTAGGGGACTTTCTTTACATCGGAGTCGGTTTGGGCCGCTGTAAACTCGAGTAAAACACCGAAGCTCCGAAAACCCGCCCGAATTGTCAGTTTTCTTTATTTTTCCCCCCACACGACTTTGCCCGGTCAGTCCGAAGTTTAGAGGATAAGGTGGGGGAAACTTCAGCGTCTTCTCTGGGCTAACAAGGTGCACTTCCTCTTTGGACTTTCGCCTCCAGGCTGATGCCGCGGATAGGTAAATCCAACCGGCACAGGAATGGACCTGCGACCCGTCAGAACTCGTGGGCGGAATCAGGGAGTCCTTTCCCACCGAGAACCTCCCCAGAATGAAGTCTGGGAACAGCATCTGTTGTTGCAATCTGGCCACAGATCTACGTAAACGCACAAATGCTGTTTGCGGTGCGTTTTTTTTTATTTTGGCTGTTTAAATCGACGCACCCGCAGCAGGATCCAGAGGACGTGTTTTGATCTGGGTTGGCGTGTTGTAAAAGGATGACCCCCCACCTTTTTGCATATGTTGTGCCTGTGCTCTCTGAGCTGTTGCATAAGGTGTCAGCTATGTGGTGAAACAGGTTCCTAGTTTGGCTGCTTTCAGCTGCTGGTATGTTCAGTCAAAGCAATGCTTAAACCGGAACAGAGGCTGGCACACAGGGCTTTCTCTAACAGGTGTCTGTCTCCAGTGTACACTCCTGCCTGCGGATGAATGGATGGATGGATGGACGAGCTGATCCCTGTTTCTGGTGTGCTCTGCTGCGGTTAACTCAGTTGTGTTTGAACATGTTCAGGCTGTGAGTGTGTGGCCCCGGCGTTCATTCACCCGCTTCACACGGCTTGTTTGGCCGCATTCCTCAAACAGGATCTCTGCTTCCACTTCTGAAAACATGCAGTTGGCTTGAAACGACGGTCCTCCTTACGCCCGTGGACCCGTTTCCATGCTGTCTTGGCTTTGTTTTTTTTTTTGTCAGATTATGAAAAAGTTGGTGCGTTTAAAACATTTCCTGTGATATGATTTTTTTTTATGCGCACTAAAAAGCAGGGGTGTTTTTGAACCTCACTAGAAACATGCTGATCAGGCATTTCCTGCCCAATACAGATAAAGTGCAGTTCAGATTACAAGCGGCAGGCATAGGTGAAAATCAGCTGAATGACAAACGTGAACATAGAAAGTCAATAAAGTTATATGTAAGTTCTGCAGGCTATTATTATTATTATTATTATTATTATTATTATTATTATTATTATTATTATCTGATGTTATCTTGCATCTCGGCCAGTGTCAGATCATTCATAGTATGGATGCACAATATATTGGCATTAACATCGGTATCGGCTGATGTTAGTAATTTTTTTTTAACATGCCGGTAAAAGTCCGATAAGTAAAACTGGGCCGATATTAAGGACCCATGTTTATTTCGGATCTGGTTGCCCTTTGTGGGGCGTTTTTTTGCAGTTTGCAACTTTGTTTTGCAACAAGTCTAGCAACAGTCAGAATTGTGGGCTTTTTAATCCAAGCACAGATGCAGCGTCGGCAGTGTTTTTCACGGTGTCGAAAGAAGACGCGCATTCAAAAAGTCAGTTAGCGTAGTCTTCCGTCGGCACAAAATCGTACAACGTTTGACCATCGCTAATAACGGCTAACGTTGGCTTTTGTTGTTCGGGAGGTTTATAGATGTGCTGATGCACGTTCAAGAGCTTTACTGAGCGCTCTGTGTTGCTCTCTATCGTCCTCGTCGTACTGTTCCGCCTCATACTGACCGTTGCCCTCGTTATGAGCGCGACGGTCTAATTTCAGCGTAATCTTGACAGCTTTCTTCATAACGGTCCATTACGCTGAAACGCGCTGCCGGGAACCCCGATATACGTAGGTAAATATCGGTTATCGGCCATATGTATTTATATCGGATATCGGCTCAGATTTTCATATCGATGCGTCCCTAATTCATAGACATGTAATGCTGAACTGCTTTACAGCTGGAACTGTTTAAGATTTCTCAAGGGAAAGATGAGATCCTTGCATTTAAAATTCCTAATTTCTTTATACTGCGTTTTAAAAGTAACGGAACAGTTGATGAAGGTGAAGCGCATCTATGGCCACGCAAAGAAAAGGGAAGGTCTGGGCTAGGGCTGGATGATGTAGAAAAAAAAGCGTATTGATAAAATAGAAATCACATTGATCAATATCGAGAATTATCAACAAATTCCAAAGATATATTTTAAGTGCAGCCCTGGCCATTTTATGCTGTTGCTTAGCGACCAATTTTTAGATACAGAACTCACAAACACTGAATTCAAACTCAACCCTTTATTCAACCAACTTTTACTAGAACTGCAAGTTTTTCAAAAAGAGAAAAACACTTTGAAGGGGGCGGAGCTTGGTGACAGTGCGGTCCTGGGCCTGCGTTTGTGATTGGTTGGGAGGATGTGATGACTGGAATATTAACCTACATGGCTAGAATGCAAAAGGAAGGAAAACTGTTATTCTATTGAACTTTTTACTGACCTTTTTTTCTATCATCGGTATACGTCTATCCATCGATATATATTGTTATTGACTTATCGTCCAGCCCTAGTCTGGGCTGACTAGTAGAACGACAAACATCACCACAGCGTGGGTCTGGGCCGTATGGCAACTCCAAAAAGACAAGGCGCAGAGTTGGAGGTGAAGAGATTGATAAGGTTTCGTTGGAATACACGCCTACCCTGGTGCCTGTCATCATGTAACAGTTCAGAGTGGCCCGAACAACCGGACCACAGCCCGACATGTGAGCTTGAACATTAAAGCCAGCCCCACCTGGCCTCAGCTAATATTTACCCACCTGTGGCCGGTGTTGGTTTCCCACCCAGCTGTTAACTGATCTGACGAAATGTCCTTTTATCCGGCTTGCTTTGGCAAGAGGTGGGCTGAAACGCACACTTACAGTAAGAGCGTCTGGTTGGCCGTGCTAATGTAGAGCGCGCTAGCTCCCTCGCATTGCAGTTATCGTGGCTTTGGTCTGCAGGGTGTGAGAAATCTACCAGCCGCTCTTCCTGCAGAGGGAAACCTGCTCCAGGTGCCGGCACACGGAGACGCGTCAGAGAGCGGCGGCGGCATTTTACTGCTCAGAGGAGGGCAGCTGATGAAGTGGCCCCATTGATTCATCTGCCGATATCGACTCACTGCTATTCCACAGACGCCGAAGCACGTGATGGCCCATTTACCCTCCGTGGACTCCGTCTGGTTTTGACGCTGCGTAAAGCCATACACCCCCTACATCTGGACCTTACTTTAGTTTATTTTGGAACACGGAGGCAGAAGCCTTTTTTTTCTCCTCTCTATAATGAAGCTTTGAATAAAGAGTGTGTAATTCAGTCAAATGCTGCCTTGTTTTGCTCTGCAGCTAAAGTAGTGACTGTGTTTTATTAGCCAGAGTGGATTTTTCTCAACCGGCACCTCCGCTCCGTCTGTTTCCCGGTGCAGAGAGACGTGGGAACGAGCCCCGTCGGTGTGTTTCCGATCTAGCCGTTCGATTTGTGTCTGACCTACTGTTGTGTGTTGATGCCATCAGCAAATCTAGGATGTAGGTGGCAGTTTTCCCCCACTTTGAAAAGGAGCAGAAGGAGTGCCTAATAAGTTCTACTCTTATTTAACTCATCCTCTATACTCTACAGCCTGGCTATACAGTGCACACCACCTATAAACCCACTACGCTATCTATGAATGTGTGTCTAAAATGTTAAATGTAGCCTGTTGCACACAGTGCTTAGAATAATTTTTTTTTGCCTTTTTAAAATCTTCCTCTTTGGTCTTTTTTGCAGTATAACAAATAGGTCGAGTCGAGAATGCCAAGCATTTCCTGTTTTTCGGTTATTTAATTGTGAAAACTGGCACCTGTTGCTATCTGCACCGCTATAGTATTTTGTTCTTGTAACGAACGGCTCCAGTGGTGATTACATTTTGCTCTTTTAATAAAGCGGTGTGAATGTGGAGCGTATAAATTATGTCCGGTCTACCCTGTCTCTAACTGTGCCTGTAAAGCAGACCCGTTTCTCAGTATTGCAACCTGGTAAAACTACCTTCCTATTTCTCTGTAGCCTTCTGCAGTAATTACATGTTACTGTTGAGAAACCGTCTCGATGGAAGTCGTTTTTTTTTTTTTTTTTTTTTTTTTTTTTTTTTTTAAAGTTAGCCTTCAGACACGGCCAGCTGTCCAATGAATGTGCCGCAGCAAGCAGGTCGTTAGGAAATGCAGCCGCCCTCCCTCAAGGGAAGCCTCCACTGGACTTTTGTCACACTTTTATCTGCAGGTATTCAATATGTGAATACCTGCTCAGTACATTACATTTCAGTTTTCATCACAGTATCATTTTGTGTAGAATTGCAAACAGGGCTGCTTTGGTGCTCTATTTTTTTTTAAAACTTAAGATTGTAAGTTTTTTTTTTTTTAACTTACAATATCTTACCTTGCCTGTCAACAATACACCCGTTTGGACTTTGACTGCAGTTGGTGGCGGCCTCTGATGTAGATCTTGATGCTTAAGTGGACCGACTCTGCGTCGCCTTTTTTCCGCCCCTTGTTCCGCCGTCGCGCATGGTAAATGTATTTCTAATGTTTTGCGTCGTTCTGTTGACGCTTATTTAAAGCTGTAGTTGGTAATCCTGTTCAGAAACACTTTTTGTTATACTGGGTAAAATCGTCCTTCCATCCTGAACGTAGTCAATACATTATGTATTCACCGAAAAGGAGGTTAAAACATCGTTCTCTGTGGGAGCTGCAGGCCTGTAAAAGCTCTAACCATTCTCTGCCGTTCGGTCCAAAACGCATGGATTTGTCAGAGTTTTGTTCCTGCTCTCACCAATAGACGTTATACACTCTGTCCCTCAAGTTCAGGAGGTATCATCTTATCTATTGGTTGTCCCACATGCCAATCATTCTGACGCGCCAGCGTCCGTGCTCGTTCCTTCCTTGCTTCCGCTTGCTGGCTGCGCACGCGCACTTCTGGTGTTTATGTATCCGGTTAGCTTAGCGACTAGGTTAGCGCTTAGCCGTTTGTTGTAGCTCTGCTGCTCTCAATGAAGACTTTGAACATGGCTGAAAGTTGCAAGAAGTGGAGCACATTCATGTTTTTGGGAAGAAGAGAAAGGACTCAGAAAGAAATCAGACCAGAGTGGATTTGGGAGATTTTTATTCCCGCTGTCCCCCTGAAGAGCGGTAGAGTGAGGCAAGAAGGTCGTGCGCATGCGCAGTTATTCAAGAGGGGAATTGGGGACACTTCCGGAAAAATTGCAGACCCTAGCTTTAAAGTTGGCTGCAGAAGATCTGGATAGACCAGAGGAACACTGGCAGAACCAAGTCAACATACCAGAGAACCTCAGCGTTCATAATTGTTCACCCCCCTAGAGCCAGTGCTTTGTAGAACCACCTTTTGTAGCAGTTGCAGCTCCAGGTGTCTTGGATCGGTCTCTCTGAGCTCGCCACATCTGGCCTCTGGGGTTTCTGCCCACTCCTCAAGGCTAAACTTCAGCTGCTCCTCCATGTTGGATGGTGTTCTTTGTGAACAGTGATCTTCAAGTTTGTCAATTGGATTGAGGTCTGGACTTTGATTAGGCCACTCCAATACATTTAAATGTTTCCCCTTGAGTGATGCTTTGGCAGGATGATTCAGGTCGTTGTCCTGCTGGAAGCTGAACCTCCACTGACTCCGGTTCTGCTCCAAAACATCCCTGCATTCAGCACCGTCCATCTTTCCCTCGACTCGGACCCGTTTCCCAGTCCCTGCTGCTGAAAAACAGATGCTGCCACCACCATGTTCCACTGAGGGGGTGGTGTCCTTGGGGTGATGGGGTGTGTTGGCTTTGGGGCAGACAGTGTTTTCCCTGGTGGCCATAAAGTTCAGTTTTAGTCTCATCTGACCAGAGCACCTTCCTCCATACATTTGGGGAGTTGCCAACATGCTTTTTGGTAAACTCAAAACACGCCTTCTTATTATCTTCAGAGTTACATTGTGGATATGGGTTAATTGTGATCACTACCATCCTCGCATTATTGAACAATATCAAAGTGCAGCCCTAATATCTGGCACCGTTTTTCAGCGAATGCTTTTTTTATCGGGTCCGCTCTCCATATCCCACCCATCATTTTCAGCTTAGCGGTCTTCTATTGCCCTGTTTGGTTCTAAAAGTCAGAAATTGTACGACAAAGAATCAGATCAAGTGACACCTAAAGGTTCTGATGCTTCTGTTCACTGAAGCTTCCTGTATTTTTTTCCTCTCCTCTGTAGCCTACATGCCGTCCTTACACCAGTAACAGCGAGACATCTCCGTCATGGTTGGTTTTGTCACATCCGGCACTCGGGGCCGCCGTTTTCTCTCTCCTCCAGTTCTTCTGGGTACCAGTGTGGTTATTAGTTTTCCATTGTCTGCAGGATACAGTTGGTCAAGCCTAGCTTCTGAGCGTGTGCATATGGAGGAAAACCGCAGCGGGTTTTATTTCCCTTTTTCTGCTAATGTCCAGCTGGATTTGTCTGTGGAGGACTTTCTGTATCAGCTACCTCTCCGATCAGCAGGAAGGAATGCAGTTATGAGTTTCCTGTTCCCTGACTGACTGACTGATCCGCTGCTTCAGCCTGGCAGTCGGCTCGCCTGCGTGGCTCCGTCTAAACCCTCCCTCTTATCCTTCCTCCTGACTCCCCCCCCCACAACTTCCTTCTTTCTGTCACCTGCTTGCATAAGATTCCCGCTGTGCACCAAGGTGACCTGGAAACAGCATGTAGGCCCAGGACATCCCATTATCTCCACCTAAACATGCCCAGGACAAAAAGTTGCTCTGCTGTGTTTTTTTTTTAAGTTGAAAACAAAGGTCTGGTAGGAATTTGGAACATCTTTAACATTTGGTGTGACAGAATCTCTTGAATGTCTGACATTCTCAACCTGTTGAGCAAATCTCTGCTTAAATTTGAAAGCGCTGCAGGAAGCCAGACTGGAAACATGAGTTCAACTGATGGGCAGGAAGAGCAATTTATCAGAGAAAAGACAACTATCCACAGATCTAGACCTTAAGGAAGAGCTTCTTGCAGTTTGGGCCATGTGGGGCAAACCCATGAAGGAAGGTTCTGTGGGCAGGTGAGACCCAAAACGAACCATTTTTGTCCAAATATCGAGATCTAACTGTGGAGGTTAACTAACCCTGCAGATAACGCAGAAAACGCTGTCTCAACTGTGAAACACGGTAGCGGCAGCATCATGCTGTGTGACGCTTTCAGAGGGGACAAGGGGGTTGAACACGGAACAAAGCTGTTGGAGGGGGCTTAAGACCAGAGCAGCTGACGATATCCCAAACATTACACCCACAGGAGTTTAGTCCAGGACTCCATTACAGATCATTCATCAGCAGCCCAATCCTGAACCTCAGAGTCAGACTGGGACGTCCCTACTCATCATGTGTAGCTTATGTGTTCTGTCATAAAACACTTTAAGGTTCAGCATCAACAGATAAAGGACTCTGATTGGTGTTTTAAACAAAAATAATGTTAACACAGCCACACTCACCACTCCCTGTCAGCTCACCATGTCTTCAGCTGTTTTTGCTGCTCTGATCTCCAGTTAGCTTTGACTTTGTCGCTCACAGCGATGAAACTGTCTCTAGCTGCCGCCTCGTAAAATCAGGTATGTTGTGGAGCCGCTTAGCCCAACAGGCCTGGTGTCAGCCAGCCACCCATAGCATGGTTTGATGACATGGAAGTAAGCCAGGAGCTCGCTGCCTGGAGGCTGTTTGTTTCCCCAGTTTCACCCAAAAGGTCCATTCAGACGGTTTCCGAAAAATAACCCTACGGCGTTCCTGTCTTCGCCGCACTCACAAGTGTTGCTCACGTGTTTGAGGTGGCGAGACACTGGGTATGCGAGTGGTAGCTGTTCCCACAGCTGTACGAATCCTTCAGCTGGAGCAGACTCCCTGTTGCACTCTGGTCTCAGCTGTCGCAGACACGTCAGGCATCCTCAAGAGGGCGCTCCCAACGCCCAGTCGGCAAACCACTGGGCTGCTGTTGGCTTGAAGAAGTACAGACGGCTGGGTTTCCCCTGGGGATGTGGCAGAGGGGGATATGATGTGCCAACCTGCCTGGGAGGGGCGGAGTTCACCACCTGCGGGTGTAGGTGTGGAAGAGGCATGTCTGGTGAGAGGTGGAAAAGACGGTGTTGTGAAAATAACATCAAAACCAGATCAGTTTGTTTCATAGGAAATTAGATGACTTCTGCTGTGATCAATATTCTTTAGAAAATACATTTGATATCAGTAACTTGACCTTCTAGGGCAGCAGAGGTGGCGCCCCTCCAATGTATTGGCAGGGGGAACGCTGGACTGGACAGGAAGCAGCTCGATGCTTTGATTTGTTTAGAGATTGTCACTGAACGGGCCATATCCGACACATGTGGCTCCCTATCAGGAAGGCACCGTGTTAGACAACCCGGTGATGGCTGTAACTGAGAAATATTGCCATGACTATCTCAGTTGCAATATGGGCCTATTGGCTTCTTGACCTCTCTTTCTCATCTGTGACCTTTAACCCTTTGGCAAATGTCTTTATGTCCTGGGTGGGCATCGCCGTCCAACTGGCCAAACGTTACTTTAGACGTAAAAAGCATCTTCAGAACACTAGACATGTTCATCAACAACTATTCAACCCCAGACAGTCTATGGGGGCATAACTATTGCACCCTCTGATATTGCGGTGACGATAAATTCACAATACATGTTCTGCTTCCTGTCTGTGTGCCGTTCGTCCCTCGGCCGTTTCCACGTCTCTTCCAGGCTGGAAGCGTTCAGGAGAAGAGACGTCATCATTTATCAGTTTACATTCCAGGACCTCTCCACCTCCTGCTGTGTGCCCTCTTGGTGTCGAGTGTCATCATTTTATAAAGCTATTCAGATGTGTGATGAGGGACTGTCTTGGCACGCAACCAGTTCAAAGTTCCTCTGATGGCACTCTGTCATTTGACCCCCGTCCATATGGCCAGGGCAAGCTGCCCTCATCTCCCTTTGTGTTCAGTATAAACATCCCATCGGAGGCCCAATGGCTGTCTGTGGCCGAGACTGCATGAATGCAGTCATTCTCTAGTATCTGTAGAGCTAAACACAGCTTGAAGGCCCTGGCATGGTCAGAGTCTGGAAGCTTTCAGCCCAGTTTACCCTGTTCCCACAAACCTTTCCTCTGTTTGCCCCCGCGGACCAGCTCAGAGGTCTTGCCGTTATGGGAGAGTGGCAGGAAGAAAACGACTCAAAGACTCAAGCATGCCTTGGAGTGAAACACGGTGGTGGTGGCAGCATCATGGTGTGGGGGATGCTGGTCAGAACTGATGGGGAGATCTATGGAGCTAAATAGACGGGGTTGCTGGGCCAAAACCTTTTGATTCTGGGGGGGAGGTTCACCTTCCAGCAGGACGTTGACCCTAAACGTCCAGCCTGAGCTACAGGCTCAGGTTGAAGCATATTCATGTCTGTGGTGGGAATCTTTTACCAATTACCAATTTGATTCTGGTTTTTGGGGCCACAAGTCGATTCAAAATAATTTTTTCTTTTAGGTGCGCTGCCCCCCCTTTCCTTTAGTTTCTTAACATAGCCAAGGCACAGTTGCCTCAGTGAAAACCTTCAGGGATGGTTCGGTGTAGCTCAGCTTCGCGGATGAGCCCCTGGTTCTACGCCTCGCTGTAGATCTTCGGTGACGAAGCGGCCGACGGGCCTGGTTAGTTTGTTTTGCCCGCAGTGCAGCGAGCGTTGGTCTGCTGTCGTGCCTTTTTCCTCCGCGTGGCGCCGGCTAAGATGTGAAGACCGGATCTTATTTTTCTGGAGCTTATTGGCTTGATGTAGCAGGTTCATCTGAGCGCTGGGTGTGTCACGGTTGCTGAGGCGTTGTGGTCTGTGTGAGACCTGCGAGACAGCCCGTGTGCTTCAGAGGCTCAGTCTGAGGCTCGCACGTTCTTTGTTGTTTACCACAGCAGAGCGCTTCTCACTGTGTGTGAGCAGATAGTAAAATAACAGTCCGCAGCCTCGCAGTTCATACGTGTGGAGCTGCTGCGTGTCGGCTCTCATGTTTAGACCGTTTCCCAGCAGTGTGGGCTAGTTTTTACACGTGGGTTGGGATGGTACGCTGTGAAATACCAGCAGCTGGGCTGCAGATTGAAATATTGCTCCAAGTTCCCTTTAAAACCAAAATCCCTTCATTTCATGCAGTTTCAGTTTGCAGTATAGCTGGTCATCTCAGGAGGAGGTCGGGTTGTGTGACCACACCTCTGTTCAGTGCTATGAGCACCTCTGGCCTGACTGGGTTCCTGTTTGAACCTTTTTTCAGGTCATTGAATGCATTTAAATATCAGACAAACATCTGAATAAGAGACTACTAAATATAATCTGCAGTTTTAAACTTCTTCATGAAAGGGAAAAAGCTACTATGTGGATAATGTAATTGCCCCCTAAAGCTAACGGCAGATCGAACCTCTCCCTGTCAGTGTTGGTGGTAACTGGCCAGGAGTCTTTCACATCCCCGCAGAGGAATTTCAGACCACGCCTCTTTGCAGAGTTGATTTCATTCAGCCACGTAAGAGGGGTTTCAAGCAAGAATGGCCTGTTTAAGAACATGCCACAGCAGTGTTGCCAACTCCTCAGTAAGGAAAGTAGCTATTGGCTGTGCTAAAAGTCGCTAGAAGTCGCTGAATGACGTCATCACCTAATTTGTATAATCTGCCACATGATGTGATGTGCATGTTATTGACGCTGTGGGAGAAATAACGTTGTTAGAGAGAGACAAAAAGTGAGTAAAAACACTCAGAATATATATAGAGCTACTTTTTTCTGTCCATTAATGTTTATTTAGTATTATTATTTTTTATTTATTTTTTATTAATGTTTAATTTAATACAATACTAACCCTCCTCCTTTACCCGGGTTTGAGACCGGCAAAATGAACCATAAAGAGACACTATGGCGGAGTTACAAAAAAAAATGTCAGCTTTTTTTTTTACGTTTTCATTTTTCCCTTGTGGTCCACTAAGGAGCCTAGAAATCACGGTAAAACATGAACATGTGGCTGTGTGAATCAAATGCCGTTATTTATTTAAGATAAAATATTTCATATTCAGTTATTTATGATCAACCAGCGCCGTCAATCCCGGCGCATGCGCGCTTCATTTGTAGTCTGGACGCTGAGGGTAAACATGCTGTGGCTCTGACTGCAGCGCTGAGAGGGACTCCTGCGGTAGCGGGAGAACGGGGTTGGGACGGGGGAGGCGCCCCACGGTAGCACCTGCCGCTGGAGGACAAGAGTAGGAACGATACGTGCTTTCACGTAAGAGTCTCCAAAAGTCGCTAGATTTGTCGCTAGTCGCGTTTTTGAAAGAGTCGCTGGAGGGGTCTGAAAAGTCGCTAAATATAGCGACAAAGTCGCTGAGTTGGCAACACTGTGCCACAGCATCTCTGTCACATTTGTCTGCACTTTAACTAGGCCACCTTAAAAACTTTTTATTTCAGCTTTTTCTTTGAAGTTGACTTGCTGTGGATCATTGCCCTGCTGCATAAATCCAGCCTCCCTTACACTTACACGATTTCCACCTGAAATTACATATCTGAAATAAATCAAGTACAGCTCCAAAGTTATAAAGTGTAAAAGTTAGTATTTATGTGACACAAAGGCATTAAAGAACATTTGAATAAACAAAGGGAAACAATTTTTTAACCTAAATTGTTTCCAAAATAAACACTGCAAAGCACCATGAAATTGTAGAAGAAGCCTCAAACTTCACCTCTTGACTATAGCTGCTACAAATCTGGAGTGAATCAGTTGAAGCATATTTGTTCCACAAAGGTTCTAGTGGGCAGTCTGCCGGGCGGACCTGTGATCTTGGCACAGCTGTGCCAAAATGAGCAAAACTGTGCCAAATGTTTTCTTCGCCTCGTAAAAAAAAAATCTGGTCAAATAAATGTGCTGATTTCTATTTTAGGACTCCTTCTGCATTTGACAAAGTATTTGTTGATATGTTTTACCCCGTTTCATAATACCCCGGGTAAAATAATCAACAGAAATCATTACCCTGTCTCAGCATAATATCAATAAAATGAAGAGAAAATGAGCAGAATTGTCTCCTTTCGTCTCAAAAAATTTTATTGAAAAAAACCTTATCAATAAAAAAACTGTAATAAACATGAGCAAAACTAAATTATCAATATAAAGCTGTCATTAAAAAACTTTGTAAACAAATGTGCAGCAAAAAAATGTATGTAAACAAGTCTGGAAGAAACGGTTATCAAATGAAACCTTGTAAACAAATGTGCCATAACCAAAAAAAAAAAAAATCAATAAAAAACACATTTATTTATTTATTTTATTTTTTCACTTTGTTCTCCAGAGGTCAGCACAAATCCACTAAACACTGCAACTGCTAAGAAAACAAAGAACTCTAAGATGTCCACTTGAAATCGTTTGAAATGGCTCAGAGGAGACCGTGATTTGGTGGTGTCAATTCTGGGACCAGGAGGATGCCTCGGTGAAAATGTGGGTGTCTGTGGCTCAGTGTCTGGTTCACCTGGAGAGTGCCACATGTCCTCGCTGTCATCAGTAGGCGGAGGGGTGGCTTGAATCGCCCGCCCGAGGATTGGCCTGGTTGAACTGCTCTTTTTTTTTCTTGGGGCAGATGCAACCCTGCGCTTCACGGGGCTTGTAGCAGTCTGTAGCCGATGTTCAGGTAGCTGATGCTCCTCATCTTCTCCTGCACTGTTGTCACTGGGTAAACAAAGACATATTTTGAAGATTAGATTTGACTGTGTTTATCTAAATGGAAGGCTAAAGCGAAAGTTGCACCGGACACTGATTTATAATAAGCATAGGAATACAATGCTAGTACTGTAATGACATTTATTTTGTAACCACCATGGTATGCTGAATAGACTTCTCACCTTGAAGAAGAGGTTGTATGCACGGTCCTTTCTGTACCAGATGGTCCTGCTTCCTCCTTCCTAAAGATGCTGGAAATAAAAATTAACCATACGACTTACTCATGGAGCAGGTCCAGAATCAGCCGCTGCTCGTCTTTGTCCTCTTCAAAATCCTTGCAAGAGTCAGAAGATTCCTCTATCTCAGCATGACTCTCCCTCATAATTTCTACCAAAGCCTCCTAAATGCTACATTTCCTCCTCTGTGCCATCACGACTGCAGATGTTCTCCGAAAAACCCACACTGCCGAAAAGATAAACAAAAACAAGCCGCCTGCGTCTTCTGCGTGCGTAAAGTACAGTGATGCATTTTTCTGAGTCAGCAGTTTTTTTATCAACATTTAAATGGCATCTCCTGTGTTTAAAGTGCTGTAAAACCAAAAAATAGTCTAGGAGGTAGGCCCAGGCTGCCGCGGTGTCGGTGCCAGGGTTTGATGTCAGAGTGAGGGCAAAGACACACACACACACACACACACACACACACACCTTGATTTATTAGCAACAGAAGCTTAGCCATCTTTAACAGCAGGTAATCTGGAGTTAATGAATGACTTCTACAGGTGTGTTTGTGTGTGTGTAGACTTGTACTTGCTACTGAGTGTGAACATATTTTACTACCAAAGTGAGGACCTTTTTAATTGGTCCTCATTTTTTTGAGGTTAGGGTTAGGTCTGTGGTGTCCATTAGTTTTTTTTTTTTTTTTTAGGCTCAAGGTAAGGCCTTAGAAAGGGTTATAAAAATAGAAGTCAAGGCAAGGTCCTCAGTAAGTATTTAAAACAAGAATGTGTGTGTGTGTGTGTTTGGAGGTCTAGTGGGAGTGTGTGTTACTGGAGCCTGTCTGGTATGAGGCCAGCCATGCTGGGTGAGCCAGTTAAAGAGCCACATGGTAGTGGAACACCTCGGCACCAGCCAGCTCCCTGCAGGCTGCCGAGGATGCAGCCAATCAGAAGACTGGGATGACTTCTGTTCTTCCTCCCACCTTCAGCCTGCTGCTGTTACTTCATGGAGGCTTTGCAGCGTCATGCTACTTTATTCTGTTAACGGAACGCAGAGCTTGTGATTTCATGTGGATGCTGGTCAGAGAGGCAATTTAAAGGACTAATCCAGCGTTCCTGGAGTTTGTTCCTTCTCTGTTTAATGCAACAGGAGATCAGAGCAGTTTATTTGCAGCGGTAATGAATTAATTAGGGTGCAGTTAGACAATCTGTCTGCTTCGGTCTATGTTTTACATCTTGTACACGGTGGGAAATCCATCCAGTAGGATTTAGCTATGCGTGTGTTAAAACATTGTTTTGTGCAATATTTGTGTTGGCTACAAAAAGCGAATAAATGAAAATATTCAAAATCAATTTGTTCAGTAAAAATGTACCATTTGATTTTATGACAAAGCACTGTTAAAGAAAGGTAACAGCAAAGTGGATCAGAGTAGGTCCACATGGGGATCAGGCTGCTGGTCAGTTCATCATTTTACCAGATTTTACCCACACGTCTTATCTATAAACAAACCACATCGTATACCGATAATTAACCCTTGCATGTCAGTTTATTTCTTAGTCGTTTGGTATTTGTGTTAAATTATGTAGGTAAAAAAATCTTCCGACCTTCTGGACCCTCCTCTAATTCCCGTAGTTGTACATTTTTTTTTTTCTTCAATTGGACTATTACTCTACCAACAGCAATTTGGACTGACTGAATCCGATAAAAAAATGGCGTTTTGCTGATTAATGATCAAACCAAATTAACTCTAGTTAGTTGTATAACCTCATTTCCTTACAGTAGGCATGAACAGATTAGAGAATATCCCTTTAAAATCATCGTTTGAGATAAAAATCAAACATCTGTATGAAAGGTCAGATGAAAAGACTAAAACAATAAAAGCATGAAATGGTTATTTAGGCGAAGTGACCCGGACCTGCTGCTGACTTTAGGAACTGGTTGTTCTGGTCAAAAGTCTCAGAAGCAGTAACTTTCTGTGCTTTTCAACTCGCTTTTTTTTTCTTCTCCTTTTTTAAAACACAGTCACATCTCTTTGGGTTGTCTTTGGGAATATTTAGTGGTTTTCTGCCAATGGCTTCACGCCATTAAAGTAACGAAAATCATTCAGCAAAGTAACAAATACGCAGAGCAACTAGTTTTTAAACTACTGACAGATTTTTGGACAGAAGCTTTGAATTCTGTGCTGAGCTGAGACACTGTTGGTCTCAGTGTTTAATAGATGAGACACATATTCCTCCTAAAAGTTGCGTTTTAGTGTGTTCTCCATATGATCACAAACCATGGAATCCAGCAGTTAAATAAAAGAAGGAAGAAAATAGGTAGAGAATCCTGTATCCGTCCCCGGTTTTCTTCCTGAGAGCAGTAAGTGTGGCGTGCCTGAAGCGTGACTATGGGATGGAATGATAATAATCCCTGCTCTTATTTTTCATAATGGAGCTGACATCATTGGTTCAGGTGCATCGCTGGTTTCTGACAGGCCGACAGTGACACTGAATGGTGTTTTCTTGTTGCCAGTAACGACTACCAAAGATATACTACCGTATTTTTCAGACTATAAGGCGCACTTAAAATCCTTAAATTTTCTCAAACATTGATGGTGTGCTTTATAATCTGGTGTGCCTTTATATATGATTACCATTATGCTTACTGACTTATTTTATTTACAATGTGCTCAACAATCTGTTAACATGTGTACGTACGACTTTGGTTAGCAACAAAGCCGCTCCGCTCAATGGATATTTGGAGCATTACGGTACACTGTGTCACTACCTGAATGGACCCCTGAGCTGTCCACAAGACTCCCTGACTGTAATGTCTAAACTAGAAGTGCATTCATGTAAGGCAGCCCGCGCACCGGAGTACGCGCTAGCAACAATAAACCTAGTAAGTTAATTAAATCTAAAGGTTACATTTATTTTGGCCTTTTGTTAGAAACAGGGAAGTGTAGTCCTACTACTCTGTCCTCCCAACAGAGAGGGGTAACTCTCCCTTTCCGGAGAGAGCTGTGTACGCGAAGGAGCGAAGTGATATCACACACTTGGGAAGAATATTTAGTGCGCCTTATAATCCGGTGTGGTTTATGGCCCGAAAAATACGGTACTTTTTAGATGATTTCTGTTGATTATTATTTTAATCAGGCCTTCTAAGAAATATGCAGGATGTTTCTAACCCCAGTAAAGAATTAATCAGTGTTATTGATCACTTTATGGTCACTTTATGATCATTTAACTGTGTAGGTTTTTATTTATTTTTTTTTTTAACTGAAAGTAGATTTTTGTTTTGCTAACCATTTCTATTTTTACCTTTGTCCCCACCTTGTCACCCCCTCCCTGTCTGGAGCAGAGGTCTTAGTGGAGTTTGAATACGACGCGCTCCACGATGACGAGCTGACGCTGCGACCGGGTGACATCATCAAGAATGTGCGCCACACCGACGACGAGGGCTGGATGGAGGGAGAGCTCAATGGGAGAAGAGGAGTCTTCCCAGACAACTTTGTTAAGGTGGGGCAGCGTGAGCAGGCTCGGCTCGCCTAACGCATGTTGGATTGGTTTCTAGCTTCTGATCAGGTTTCCCCGCGTGCCGCTGGCCGGCAGTTCCTCTGCCGGTATAAAAGCCGTCGTTTGATTCACCGTCTGAGCTGAGAATATTCTCCGACCTGTCTGCAGGGTGGAGGAGCTCCATGTGTTTAGGTTTGGACATCATTTGGCGGTAAACTGGAACCAAACAAACAACCACAGTCATGTCAGTATTTCAGAACCTTTTTCAGACGTGTGCTGCTTTCAGGCGGTCTCGGACTCCTTCAGTCCGTCCCTTGGCCATTTCCTGAGGAAGGACTTGTTTCATTCAGACAATGAAGGACTTTTTGCTAAAGCTGTGTTCGGATGAAGTGCGGAGGATCGGTGGCCTAGTGGTTGGAGCATTCAGCTTCCATCCTGGAGGTTCTGGGTTCGACTCCTACAGACTGCCACTTTGGGTTCATGAGCAAGATCCTTAGCCCCAGAATGTTCACCGGGTGGCGCACAGTGGCAGCCCTCTGCTCCCTAAGGGATGGATTAAATGCAGAGGACAAATTTCATTGGAATGTATGCAGCAATGACAAAGATGATTATTGCTATTGGAGCTGCACGATTTTGCCAAAAATCTAAATTGCGATACATTTCAATCATAATTGCGATTGTGATTAAATTTTGACTTTTCTCTGCATTAACCACAAGTAACAAAAATGGCCTGTAGATAAAGATGTTAAAACAAGGACTATTTAAAATAAGAAACGAAGTGTTCATTAGTCAGAATATTCTCTATCAAGACAATAGCTTGTTGAGTTGGACATCAATCCTTGTTGGACATAAAGTGCAACCAAAAAAACAAGTCTGTGAATTAAACAGTCTGACCAGTACTTAATGCTATGGAGAGATTCCTGAATGTTTCCGGTAAAAACGTATTGATTATATAAACTCTGAAACAAATAATAAATTTAGATTATCTCACTGCTGCAACCCTCTTTCCTGCCATGTGGAGGCAAACCCACTTTAAACATATTATAGACACCAAAAGGACGCGTTTGATCCATTAATTGTTACGTAGTCAAAAATTGTTTACCTTTGAGATTTGGAAATTGTGTTTTTTATAATTGCGATTAATTGCAAAAGCGATTAATTGTCCAGTCCAAATTATTATTAACCTGTATTGTTATTTCCTTGAAAACAATATTATATTTTTGTTTACACCAGTCTGCTTGACTACTTAATAATTTGAGTTAGTTTATGTCCTGTGCGGATTAAAAACAAACCATGACCCAAAGGAGGATGAAATTGAGCAGTTAGGGCAATGAAAATAATAAATGTCAAATAAAAGCATGAATAGAAAGAAAACGTTTGGGTTTTCTCAGCGCTGATGTGTGAAAGCCTTCTGAAGTATCAAAGGCTTTGGAGCACTTTTCACACACGGCTTCAGTTCAGTCCTGAATCAACAACGGCTCCCAGGCGTTCCAGATGGAGCAAATCCTAGCTTTTCTCTTTGATACGTTTAGTTGAAGGTTGGACCCATCACAGTCTAGAACTTGGTCTTGGCGGTTCTGCTTATCCTAGAGCAGACAGACTATAAGCCATGTGCAGAGTTTAGAAGGACCTTGTTTTTATACCTGATCTAATACACGTTTGTGGACAGGATGAGTAGTAACACCCGATTGGACCGCACCTCATTCAATTGGCCGGTTTGGGTCATGTTGTTAAGAGGTCCAGAATTCAGACTGCAAGATTTGTATGGACAAGCTGTTCTAAAAGCCTTCGGGTCAAACGGCTTTATTACTAATTACTAATATTATGACCTGATCACTAAATGAATTATCAAGGATGAGAACCTGTCCCTTCCTGTCGTTTGGTGGGTAGCGGTAGACGCCATCGGGTCAAGCGCTGGTTCAATAAGCCTCAACATTTCTGACTTCAGTCTTCGTCTTAATAATGTTCTCATCACAGTTGTCGTCAAGGCTACTGGTCTGGACAATGGAATTTAGAAAGGAGCTCTGAAACAACCCCCTCCACACGTCAGGTAGCTGCTGCGCCTCCATCTCTCTGGTCTCCGTCCTGGGGGAGGCTGATCACCAGGACTATGAAGTTAGCATGATTAAAGGGCTGTTTCACTGCTTTCAGAGAACCTGAGCACTGACCAGCTCTAGACCGTGGTCTCACAAACCTGGACTAGTCGAACCCGTATTCTGTAGGTGAATGTCAGTTTCATAGCTTACAAATACAATAAGGGTTCAATAAATTTAGTTTATCAGAATCTGTCGTGGCTCTTACACCTGATAGTCTGGTAGACTCGGTTCGATTGGGGACCAAATGGCAAGTTTTCAGCTGGTGCGGTTTGCTTTCACGCTGAACTTTGTCAAACGCGCCAAACCTTTTGACCAGCCTGTTCACCCCCTCGCCTGTGGTGGCGCTGCGGTCAGAAGCACAGAAGGAAAGAGGTTGGTCAACACCACAGCGCAACTTCCTTTTCTGTGAAAATGTAACCAAAATGGCAAGTGTGCCAGACCAGCACAATTCAGCAGCGGGCTCTGCCCGAGTGGAGGACGAGGCAGAGGACCACGGAGATTGTTATAATTTACACAAGGCGGTGATGTGGCTCCATATGAGGTGGCAGCGCGAGGCAGGGGCGCATACAGCTTCACTCAACTGATGTCACGCTCATGCAGATGTCGAGCATGGTATTTACAATATATGATTTACTTCATTAGTATCATTGCTCAATTACAATTTTATTTACCCTTGGTTTGAGGCGGACCTCAGTTCACTTCTTTTGGTCCCCAAACCAATCGAACCATCTGAGCAAACGAACCAGATTCTTATTAAAGCGGACTAAACGGCGCTGGTGTGAATGCACCCTGACTTTGCAAGTTCTCTATTAACATCTTTAGAATTACAGGATCATTCCAACACATCTGTCATTTTTGCTGCAGAAAATGAAGCGCAAAGGAGTTTCAATCCTCAGCTTAATATGTTTTTCAACTGAAATACAGGCTAAATGCTGATTGCTTCATTTGCGCCCAGTGAAGCAGCCCTGCCTTACGTGCCACGGCTCAGCACCGGAGAGCAGGACCAAGAGACATTTGCTATGAAACGGGGCTATATAAATAAATAAAATTAATTAGATTTTGATACATAGTGAAAAGTATGGAGGGCCAGAAAACACAGGTGAGCGTTGATGGTTACTCTATTTCACATCTTTAACTAGCTTTACGTAATCATGCCAGGGATTTATCTGCAAGATTCTTTCAGTGACAGATGTTTAGAAAACTTTTCCTTCAGTCTCCATATAAGTGATATCAATTTAAAGTCAGCGCAAGCTAAACAGGAGCTCATTTTAAAAGATGTGCACAGTGCTGGAAGACCAAAGCAAAATGTTGAGTAAACCCCAATAAACGAACATATTTGTACCTTTTGGAATGTTTTTATGTTTTTTATTTTTTTTATTTTGCCTTTATATACCACAAAACAAATGTCTACCATGTTAATGCCTGGTCCTTCACATGTAGAGTCTGATACATCTCAGTCTGACCTAATTGATGTCGGGGTGCCAGAAACGCAGGACTCATTTATCTGAACAGGAAAAAAAAATATGGTTTGTTACAATAAAACCCACAAATATGCTACAACTGTCCTGTCACTTGATAAACAGAGGGTTCCAGATGTAATTAAATATAAAGGTGAAATATGGTAAAACTGTATCCAAAATATTTCATATAAAGCAAAATAAACATAAAAGGCTAAACCTCATATATGAGTAGTTTGAAGACTGAAAAGTAGTCTGTAAATAAAGAAAATGGCAGTAAACAAATAGGATGGAACAGAAAAAAGGACTGCAGGCAGCGTAACGGTGAGCTTTTTGATGACTCTAATTCTGCTCCCGTCACACGAATGTTTGGTGTGATACGAGTTCCCGCTCTGCTGTGGGCTGCTCCTCTCGTCTCCCCCTCAGCGCGCTCCTTCCTGTGCTTTCGATCCTTTAATCCTCGCAGCGAGATAGGTAATCCGCTAAGCAGCCTGCCGCAGCCGGCGGGCTTGGCCAAATAATCCTGTAAGGTTGGAGCTGTTGAACTTTGCTCCCAACAACATGACAGTCGTCTGACGCGCCGGAGCGTCCCAGTGAGCGAGGGATAAGAGACGGGAAACATGTGGGAATGGGAGACGGTAAGTCTGTTGACTGATGACTAACTGCTATTAGCGCCATGGCAGGTGTGGAAATGTGGAATCTGGGCTGCGAGAGCTGGAGGAATGGAGGCTTTATTTAGTTGCTCGTGCCGTTGTCATTTATGTCTGGATCTACCACCATCCCCTCTCCTCCTCTCCTCCTCTCCGTGGATTCTGAACTGGAGGATTTAACTTCTGCACTTTTTTTGGTGTGTGCGCTGAGAAAGAAGGCATCGTTTTTCGACTAAATCTAACGCCATCTGTTCAGGTTGTGTCTTTGGCAGTCAGGCGGTGGTATATTTTTGGGGGCATAATTTGACTGACATCTTGGTTTCGGTTCTATCTGCCGATGTTTAAAAATCCTTACAGCGTAACGGCAGATGTTCCTACTTCATCTGTACTTGACCCAGTGTGTGGTTAACTTTGATTTAAAAAAAAAAAAAATGTCTGACCGTGCTGGGGGAGTGACGTGTGATTGGGACATTCAGACCCTGCCGTGAGTAAACAGAGTCCTGGAAATGACGTTTGAGTACCTTGAACACATCCACCCTCTGGTTTTATGCTTTATTACCCATCAGCTGACACACATGCACACCCAGAGAGCCGAATAAACCCACGGAGAGGTTGTTGGACGGAGACAACAAACCCACAGCTGTACTGGTCAATTGTTTATCATCAAATACTTACTTAAACTTTTACAGTGCCTTGCAGAAGTATTCATATCCCTTAAAAAGGGGTATGAATACTAGAAGAGCAAATCACGATACGCTGTTGTATGGATTTGTTTGGATGGCCATACGATATTTGCCGATATAACAGTCTGTTACCATTTCTGATCGATGCGATGGAAATGATGCGATATTATCTGCCCATCTAACACTATTATTTACACTGATTAAAAACTCAAAAAAACAAAAAACAAATATGGTTTAATCGTTTCATTTCTAAGCTCTTCTAAGTATCAGGCAGTTAAATAAAAAAAGCGCTCTTCTAATTGTAAAATAATAATTATAATACTTCACCTCTTCACTATAGTCTCATGCCTGAATTTCAAAATAAAGGCTCACGTTAAAAATGACGATACGGATCGATATTTTCATTTTTGGGTCAATGGATCAATAACCATTGAATTGATATGTAGACGTGGATCGATGTATTGTTACACCCCTAATGAATACCCCACACACTTTTTTTTTTCTCCATCATGTTTACACCATAAACCTCCGTGTGTTTTGGTGAGACCAACATAAACTCATCAATAACGGTAAAGTAGAAGGAAAGTTATACATGAATTTTAATATTTTGACAAATCTGAAAGGTGCGGCATGCATTTTAATGAGTTGCCATCAGTTCGACGCTTTTCAGAACCTTCATCTCGAAGTGTTTGGGCTAGATCTCCAAGAGTCTCATTTAATGCTAACCATCCGGCTGTTAACTGTCTTGTATTGTCGCCCCGCTGAAGACGGGGCAAGAATGGGACAAAATAACGCCGACACACAATGCCATCTGCAATGCTAGACATTTTTTAAAGAAGAAAGACGATATTGCAAAGCTTTAAAGCCTAATGTTCTTATCTACTGTGCAATGTGTTAAAGTAATGAGGGATGGAGGGATGGATGTGTTAGAATTGAACTAATATTGCCTACGCAAAGCCTTAAAGGGCCTGTTGTGAATGTGCCATTTCTTCTGCATCACAACCTTTTCTGTCTTCTAATAGTGGATGCTTCCTGTCTGCCTTGATCACATTGTGATGATGGCAGAAAATGAACTGCAATATGTTCTGTCTTTCTTTGAAATAACGAACACGTCTGAAGTGTCACGGGTGTGATGCCAGCAGAAGCTTGTACTTGTTAAGTCTTTTGTACGCTCTCCCTGCTCAAAGCTCAGACCTTGCTCTGTGGCGTGGTGATTGGAGTTCACAGCCTACAGTAACAACAGAAGTGCAGCGTGTTTGTTTTGCCTTCAGTTGTTTTTTTTTTTTTTTTTTTTTTTCTGGAGAGAAACCTCCCAACACAAAGCTCTAAAGCTGGACTTGTCATAACGTTCCCTGCCGTTTCAGACACAGCTGGACTTCCTCTGCAGTGGAACCTTCATGTCAGCACTTGTAAACCAGGAAGTAAACGGTGAACTAGGTCACTGCGCACACACACCTTCACACACATTTACAAGGGGACAGCACTGAACCATCTTTTATGGACGAAAGCACTTTTTTTTCTCTGGAAAGTAGTCCCTCGACGTACACCGGGATCCTGTTTGTGGGCTTGGGCTCGGTCAGAATCTCCCCCAGCTCACAGCACCGGCCTCCACCTGTCAGTGGATCACGACATTCCTGACTGGCTGGCAGCAGCAGGCGAGGCCGGGGAACATCTTCTCCTGCACAAGAGCCATCGGCACGGCGGCCCCCGTCTGCTGATGCGTCTGTGAAAGTCAGCAAGATTTTCGGATGACACCACTGTCATTGATCCAGGACGGTGACACGTCCGTAATACAGAGGGTAGTTGGATCGGTCGGTCCACTGGTGTGGTCAGAACCACCTGGAGCTTAACCGGTTCAGTACTGTGGAGATGACGGCGGAGCTCCGGAGAACGCTGCCTCACCTCGCCAACACCGTGTCTGCTTTGGATCACGTTCATCTCCTGGGAACCGTCCTTTCTCTGGACCAGAACCGGTCCTCACGCATTGACAGTATTAGAAAGAAGGCCCAGCAGAGACTGGACTTCCTGGGCAACTCAAGAAGTCCCGCCTTCCACCGGGGCTGCTGGTCATCTTTTACACTGCCATCATTCAGCCCTGTGTTCGTCCATCGCTGTGTGGTTTGGCTCATCCACAACAGGACCGGTCCGGACTGCAATGAACAGTCAGGTCTGCAGAGAGGCTCATCAGGGCTCAGCTCTCCAGCCATGTAGAGGACTAGGGTGAGGAACAGAGACAGCTACCATCTCTGCAGATCCCACACATCCTGGACACAAAAGTGCTTAGGTTCTTGCCTTCAGGTCGGCGCTACAGAGCTCTGTTTAAAAAAAAACCAGCCGACTCAGACAGTTTCTTCCCCAGGCTGTCTCTCTGATGAGCACTTAAAAGCCAGAGTGCTCAGATCGATACATGCATATAGCACCAGTCCAACCACACGTTCCTCTTTTTAAAAATACAAATCATCTATGTTATATATTTATATTTAAAATGTCTTTATTGAGCGTAAAATGGAACCAAAGTCAAATTCCTCTTGTCTGCACAAACTTTACAGCTGATTCTGATTCATCTCTAGAAAACCTCCCTTCCTTCTTTCAAACCGCATCTGTATGACTTGCTGCTGCGCTGAGCTCAGATCCCCCCCCCACTGTATCACTCCACCCTGAGCGTTGGCGTAACCTTGGGGTCAAAATTGCAACATCTCTCGTTTTGCATCAAACACAAAATTCATGATCTATGATGCACACTTGGCTTTTGTGTTGGTCGCAAACTTAATTTTATCAAGTCACCGCATTAATCGCAGGATGTTTGCGTCGTTATGCATTCAAACCTAATGCGCCGCTTTCCGCCTTCAGAGCAAACATCTGAGCTGGGTGGGAAAGCCTAATTCCAAGGTGCCATTTGGACTTTCGTGTTTTGTTTGAGGATTTCATGGAATGAGCCACTTTAACAGCAGTTTTACTGCTAGGCTCTGTTTCTTAACTCTGTTCGTTAGCATGAGCTACATTTTGCATAACTATCCTGAAGGTTTTACGACACTGTGCTGCAGAGTGTGACATTTCCCTTCTCAGAAGGCCTGTCTGCCACGTCCCCTTTCCACGGAAACCATCAGATGTGCACTTTCTTGATCACTTTGTGCACAGTTCCTGTATGAAATGTGTCCTGACCGCATTCAGCGGGGCTGCGGATGACCACAGCCTGTTTCTGATGCTTCTGTCTGCGTTGCAGCTAAAGTGGATTTTTTAATATAGGTTACCTAAAGACAAAGTGTAGAAATGTTGATTTTTCTTTCTTTCTTTCTTTTTTCCTCATTAGGAGCTGAAAAAGGATCCCAAAGAGGTCAAGGAAATAAAAAATGAGCCAAAAGAGGAGCTCACCCAACCTCAGGGGAGAGAGCGGAGTAACGTGGCCAACCTGGTCAAGAGGATAAGTGTCATCGGCATCCCCACTGGGGGCTTCCAGCCTGTTCCTCCAGCAGCGTCAAAGAGTAAGAAACTAGTGTTCCCATCAGAGCCAGAACACCTTGGGTTTTCTGCTCTTCATAAATGAAACAGCCACAAATGGCTTTAACCGTAACAGAGAGCCGTCAGTGGGAAGCCGGGCACACAGCACCTCATGCAGGGCTTGATAATCAGGTTGTGGTTAATGCACAACTTCACGTGTTGTCGGCCCTTTTGTTTCAGCTGCACTCTGTTCTTTCTTTTTTTTTCCCTTGTTCATGTGTATTTAGTTTGTTGTTTGACATTATTGTTGGAATAGTATTAATATATTTTAACTAGAGGCGTTTTCTTAAACAGCTGCACAGTTATGATGCGTTCAAAGACAACTTGTGTGCTGGAACATTGTTTTATTAGCGACTATTACAACAGTGTTATTCAAAAATTCAGAAACCAGAGATTTTTACCCATCTAGTGTCTGTACCGGTTTCTCCTTTTTTAATTTGCTAAAATGAAACTGAAGCTCCAGTCAGTTCTATACTGGCCCAGTTTTGGAATATTAGAAGACATTAGGCCCGTTTACACTACACTTTTTTAACCGAGACCAGTCCGAGCTCGGTAACCGAGATAACTCTTGTGTGTAAACGGTCAGCAGACTGAACCAGACCGCGCTAAACATAACCGGACCGCGCTAACTGCAGACCAGCTCTTGAGTAGGTCTCGGCCTGGTTTTATTTCTGGCCCAGTTTTCTGATAAAGAGCGCATGAGCAGACCGCGTCATCTCCTTACAGTCAGCTGACTGTCCGCGGGTTTTCCGGCGTGTCTGGCTGCACGTCCCGATTCACACTCCATTCAGACAAATTTCAGACATTCATAATAATACTAGCTTCCTTACCGTGCCACACGGTTTCCAGAGATGATTCTGCTTAGCAGCGCAATGAACCTCAGCGTCTGTCGTTGTTTCCTGCGTCTGTAAATCCTTATTAGACGTTCGTTTGTCTCATCCACTTCCCAAAAAGCCAACTTTCTCAGGTAAATTCACCAATGGTTGCCTTCTTCCCCTGACTCTCCGCAAACACCGAAATATCACAATATCAAGCATAACTTCCTGAATGTTACGGGCGCCGCGCTGTTTTGTTTTGCTGCTACCGCCTTCAATCCCAGAGAGCGGTAGTACCGCAGATCGCCACTAGGGGGCGAGGAGCAACCAAGGAACCGAGATAAGCTTTGTGTGTAAACGGGTCGGCTTGTCTTGGATAACTGATCCAAGCTCGGACTGGTCTCGGCATGGCTCGGTTTTTAGGTGTAGTGTAAACGGGCCTATTGATAAAATTAAAATTAGTATCAGAGTATATAAACTTTTTGGAAAATTTTTTTTTTTTTTTTTTTTTAAACTGGCTGCTCAAAGCAAAGTTAAACGATTCCAGCCAATAAGTTTGTTGCAATTCAAAATCTTAACTAGTTAATTCCCTGATTTCTGAAATAGGGCCTGTTTATGTCTGTGTCAGCAGTGTGTGAGCTGACATGTTCTCTCCTGCATACAGCTGTTTGTGAGCTGCATACCTGCCATGTGTCCAGTCTTGCTCAGCGATACTATCAGATACAGTTTGTATTTCGTGCTCTTCTTGCTGTCTTTAGGAGTTTCTGTTCCCAGCGATATCAGCTTATGGAAGCTGTGATATGACTACATGAAGTGAAACTTAAAGCTGAGGTCGAGTCCTCAAGCCTAAAGTTCAGTCGGTTAGTTTGTCAATGTTTATAGCGACGTTTGTTATGTTAGTGTCTAAAATGCTGGTTATTGAAGTGTCAGAGTTACTGTAAGCTTTCTGTTTGGGTTTGAGACGAGATCTTCAACAGGACGTGGAGCTTTCCAGTCTGCACAAAGGTTTTTAGCTTTTCTATCAAACATTTCCTTCTGTGACGTTGGGCCATCAACAAGAACCGAAGCAGAAGACAGACATACAACTCTGGGGCCTCATAAAACATTAGGTAGAATCCATACTAATAGTGTACGTACGCCAAAAAAACAAAAATTATGTACAGCAAAAAAAAAAAGTTACGGTTTCTCAAACCGTGCGCACGCACACCAGTGTGCAATTTTCCTTTCTAGATCCCAGCTATATCTGAATGTTTGCGTAGCCTCATGTTCCGCCCTCTACACGCCCGGATTCAACCATAAATGCTCAATGCAAAGCACCTCATGAATGTTAATGTTTAAATGAGTCAGCTGATCGTTGTTATTTCATCGTCACTATGGCAACCACAGAGAAAAGCAAAAAAAAAAAAAAATGAAGAATTTCAAAAGTAAAAAGGCTGTCTTAAATGCATAAATCAGAGGTAAAAGCACAGATGGTGTCCACATTAAAAGAACTCTTTAAAAGGTGAACTTGATTATTGACAGTTAAATGGGAGCCTCATGGAGCCGTGCTGTGTGTTTAAATTCCTTTTGTCTTGGAGGAGGCTGTGCGTCCAGGTCGTCGTTCTGAGGAGGAAGGGAGACTAGGAGAAATGAGAAGTTCCCTCCATGATATAGAGTTAAGTTGGCTGACGGGCATTTTATTATAAAGCTCCTTATGTATAGTTAAGTATCACCAGCGCAAGCAGGAATAAGACTGCGGTGAAAAAGTCGGTATGGAGTGAAATTGAATGTCTGAGAGGAATCATCGTGCATTTTTGCTGCTATTCACCCCTACAAAGCACACCTGATCGGAATAATGCTCCTGTTGGATGATTTAAAGTCTAACACGTGGTGAACAGTCAGAAGAAAACATTTGACTGTCTTTATAGACAAGTTAAACACAAAGAGGAAAACCTTTTGTTGGGGGAAAATTTAGTGAGATTTTTTTTATTACACCAGAATTGAAGAAGGGATCATTGACTATCCAACATCCACGCTGGAGACTGTGGAATTCAACATGTAGACCATACTCGTGTTCTGGCAACGTACACAATTGACAAGCTATCGGGATGACATTTGTAAACGGTTAACAGATGTACTAGGATACTTATGACCAAAAAACGTGGACATTTCTCTATTTTGAACATTTATCAGAAGGAGGCATACAAATCAACAAACTGTTATTTGATCAAAATTCTCCTGGCAACCACAAAGAAGACATCTACAGGGAATTGGTACAAAGCGGAACCCCCCACCTCCTGCATTTGGATGGACATTGTGGAAGAAATGGACACTTGGAGAGACTGAAATGTGAGAAGCTGTGGAGAAAATGGACAATCTATAAGAAACTGCAAAGATAGACAAACCATCATTGAGATGGTCTGGAACGGTAACACCTGGCACTTTGTTCTGTAAGTTCTGTAAAATGTTATTGTATTGTTTACAAGGAAAATAAAATTAGTATTAAAAAAAGATAAACAAAAAACGTTGTTCGGAGGAACTTTCCCAGGCAGGCGGAAAAGAAAAAAAAAGAAATATTGAAGCTAAGCTACAAGCACGACGGCGTGAATGTTTGAGAGCAGCATAAAAAGTTTAGTAAAACTCTTGAGTCTGCATCAATGAAGTTGTAAACCTCCCAGACATCATAAGCTAATGCTTATTAGCTTGACGGATAGCCCAACGACGGGCTTCTGTCAGTCTGGGCTCTCCCTTCAAGCTTCACCACACAACTCTCTGCTGCAGGTGGAGGAAAACCCACCATGAAGCAGGCGAGGGTCTGGCCTGCATTACTGGACTGTTGAGTGTACGAACATGTTCAGGGATGCTGCAACGGACACCAATCTAGAAGTGCATGGAGGATGTCTCTGCGACCAAGATCGTCACCACATGGGCAAATCAGAAACCCTGGATGAGCAATGAGATATACACAATGCTAAGGACACAAATTGCAGCGTTTCAGTGTGGGGACAGAGAGGCATTCAGATCAGCCAGAGCCAAGCTGAACTGTGCCATAAGAAGAGCAAATCGTACCTATGGTCAAAAAAATCCAGGGATTCTTCCACGACCCGACAAACACAAGATGGCTGCTCCTTTGCTCTGTTTCTCAACGCGCGCAATAATTACTTTGGTCGGTCGAAGAACTCGACACTCCTCTGAGAAAATCCACACCACACCCAGATGAACAGGCACTCGCACTTGATGTCCAGAGAGCATTGAGAAGACTCGGTGCACGGAAAAAAGCAGGCCGACAACATACCGCGTCGGGTGCTCAAAGACTTTTCTTTTTTTTTTACATGCTGGCTCACGTCCTTATTGACATATTTAACACCTCGCTGAGCCATGCTGCCATCTCGTCTCGTTTAAAGCCTGCAACCATATCACCAGTACCCCAGAACTCCACAATTTCAGCACTGAGCCAGTTTGCTTACTTCTCCAACTGCTCCAATGAGGATGCCATCTCCTCTCCACTCCATCTGAGCCTGGAACACCTGGAGAAGATCAACACCCACATGTCTATGCCGTCTCTGGACAGCAGCTCATCATTCAGTCATCCTCCAGCACCTGGTGAGAAACCTGCCTCGCTGGCTGCTGAATATCCTCACAGACAGACCCCAGTCTGTCCAGGTTGGCAAAAAAAAAAAAAAACACCTTCACTCTCATCTCTGTCAGCACTGGCTCCCTCCAGGGCTGTGTACAGAGCCCACTGCTATTCACTCTGATGATTCAGGACAGCCGTGCCAGGTTCAGTATGAATCGCATCATTAAGTATGCAGATGACACAGTGGTCTGATTCTGAACGTCAACAAAACAAAAAAGATGGAAAAACCAGCCAAGTCACACATCTTTCCTCATCAACGACGATGCAGTGGAGCGAATCAGCAGCATCAAATTCCCAGGGGTGCAGATCAGACATTTTGACCTGGTCCCTCCACACTTTCTGCGTCTGCACTTTTTGTGTCGGATGAAAAAAAAGCAAACCTCCCCATCCTCACCACTTTGTACGGACGGACAATAGACCAGCCGTACCGCTATCTGGTCTGGGGTCTGCGCTGCCTCAGCCTGGAAATGTGTAGAGAGAGTGGAGAGAACAGCGGAGAAAATAATCATGCTGCCGCTTCCCACCATCCAGTGCTGACAGACATTGCCTGACGAGGGATCAGACAACCAGAAAAAACCCTTCATCATGGACTGTTCTCCCTGCTGGCCTCTGGCAGGAGGTTCATTTGCTTCAGATGGAGAACAGAACAACAGCTTCATTGCACACGTCATCAGACTGCTAAACTCCCAATATTCCTCCCCATACATACAAAACTAGTCACTTTGCATTGACACTGTGAACTCTATTGCACTGACTGCACTCTCTGCATTATCATGCGGTCCGTTCAATTTTGCAACACGTCCTGCTGCTACAAACAGTTGCACTCATATAGTCTTACACAACTGTTTTGTTCATAAAAAATGTCTTTGCTCTGCCGCTACATTGCTGACAAATGAGGAGTACTATTATTTATAATGTTTCTCTTTTGTATTCAGTACTCTATGGTACATAGTCGGAGGAAATTCTGTCCACAGACCCCTTTTTCCCCGGCAGCTTACACAGTAGCAGTGGTATGATGCATTGTAGTCTGCAGAAATTACAGCAAAATGTTTTAATAATTAACCAAACCCATTGTCAATGACACATTTGGACAATTGCACTTTCAGTTACTGTAACTATGCGACAATTCGTGTTATCTTAGAAGTTCCCACGGTTTCTGAAAGCTAAGGAGTTTCACTTCAAAGTCAACGTAAGATTCTCCTGGCAAATTCACTCAGAGCAGTCTGTCTCCTTCCTCCCACTTGCTACACACCTCCTTGGATTTTTCCTGAAGAGCGGGCCTAAAGGAGGAAACACACCGGGCTTGTAAAGTGAGCGTAACGTAAGCGGCGTGGCTTACGGCTGCGTTTGTAAAAGCATAAATTTACGCCACACGCTGCAAAGTGCGCTCCCTAGCTGCGTGCTTCTGCTCTGAAAAGAACTATCGCCACATGGAAAGGCGCGCCTTGGCCTTCCTTCCTCTAGTTGACGAAGTGTTGTGAGAGGAAAGGCAGAAACTGAGTGCATCCCATCAATCGGCAGCGCCAACAAGATGACCTCTAACACCTTGTGGCCGAACTGAGATTCGACTTTTGGGATATTTTCGGAAAGCAAACTTTGACACAGGATGTTGCTTTTACGCGTCTGAAATTAGAGCCTCAATCGAATTTAGGCGTTGTGTAGCGTAAATACATGTGTTGTACACACGTATTATGCTTCTAGTGTACATTTATTGACTGACTGAAATGAAAAGCTAACCTAAGCGTACGACACGCATTTGTAGCAGCAGTGGACAGACCGAAGCTCAGCCAGCCGTTATGGGATGCCGCGCTGCAGACTTTGCAACCACAGCACTGCATGGTAGTGGGAGGACTGTGGTGTGGGCCTGTGTCTGCTGCCAGACAGGAACCGTCACTGGCAGTACCTCCGGGAGTGTGAAACGTGAAGGGACCGAGTTTACAGCCAGACAGGAGAAAACAGCAGAAAACCCGCCTTTACATAGGTTTTGATTTTGGCTTGTTCTGCACATTGAAAGACAATCCTCCATTACTTTTCCGTAAATATGTTCTGTACTGTTCAAAGTTTGTACTTGAATTACAAAATCTTCAAATCAAATTCCGTTCGTGTGATTTTCTCCATTTTAAATGGTTAATTCAGCCTTTTTTCACACAGTAAGTTGTGAATAACCACATATTGAATGTTCCAGGTCTTTGCTGTCCTTTTTACAGTTAAAACAAGGCAGAAATGTCCAGGGGCCAGGGGAGATTTTGAGGCTTACTGTAGGTGTTGAAGGGTTAAAGTGAGTTTAATTAAACGTTTATTCCTCATTACCTTCACCTAAAACTTCGGTGCGAGTTCAGTTACCTTGTCCACCATCTCACCACGTTTTAGTAAAATTAAAAATTAAAAACAAAAAACTCCCAAGGAAGGTTTTCACTGCAATTTTCCACCGCAGAACGTTGCAGTAGAAAACTTTCCACAGCTTAGCCTACATTGTTTCGGTTTTTTTTGTAGGTTGTTTTTTTTTCTTAAATGTGGTGGTTTTTCTCGTTTTTTTTCTGCTAACCTCTTACATCTTCTGTTTCCTAAACACTCTTGTCTTCTGCGGCTCTCAGGCTGGGTGTGTCTATTTTGTCCCCCGGCACAACCTGAGAGGTCGGTGGGGCGGGTCTCCCGGCAGTCTCACACCTTTCTTTTGCCCGTCATCTGCCCCAGATTTTAGACTCTGGCGTTGGCGAGTGAGCGGGGAGGCACGGACACGCGCAGGCTTTTTCCCGTTTGATGTGAACGGGCAGATAAACTGACTTTAGTCCGTCTCTTCTCCTCATCAGAGCCGAAGAAGAGGCAGTGCAAGGTACGGTTTGATTATAAGCCGGAAAACGAAGATGAACTGGAGCTGAAAGTTGGAGACGTCATAGAGATCATTGAAGAGGTAATCTATGTGTTACAGCGATGCGGTCTGTCACCGGCTGAAGCTTGAGCAAAGGGAAGATGCTGTGTGCTAGATTTGATTGTTTTTCTAACATACGTGTTTAATGTTAGATGTGGGCCATTTATAAGAGCCCTGAGCAAGTTAGAGCATGCTGAGAAGTGAGCTAAACCTTTAAAAAGGCCCGTGTGCAGTTAGATCATTTTTCTCATCCCCCCCCCTGACCTGAAAGCCTGAGCGTTAGAGGGAAAGTTATTGTTTCTGACTTCTTTCCTTTGTGTCGCAGGTTGAGGAGGGCTGGTGGAACGGCAGTTTCAACGGCAAATCGGGACTATTTCCTTCCAACTTCGTTGAAGAGCTGGAGGCTGCAGGGGAGGAGGCGGAGACCAGCGACACGCCGGCCGACAAGACTGGTAATGTTGATGGGCAAGGCACTGTTTCTGGAGACACTGCAGCCTCAGACAGGAATAGGAGAACGAGAGCATTGTTGGAGAGCCGGGACGTTACGCTGCAGTTGACATTTGGATGACGTGTTACCCAAACAAATCTCACAGAAGGCGTCTGCAGCGTACGAGCAAATGCCAAAGAAGGCGCTTTTGGATTTGTACTGATTGTAGCTCAGTCAGTGTAAATTTCTAAGCGAGGAAAAGGTAATGACTTTCTCCAACAGCCCAAAAATAAACTTGTCTGCTGTTGCAGCATCAGGCCAGCACATGTCTGTAGCCCGGGGTGGAAATCTGGGAGCCAGAAACTGATTCAACTTAAGTTACCTGGGCTGTTCATCCTGAAGTGCTGCCTTAAAGGCTGCCTCCGATATACGGTGCCTTGCTAAGTATTTCTAACCTTGGAGCGTGTTTTGTCTCCTAAGAGCCACGATGGATGCCTTCAGAATTGACCTGATGAGGGAACTAGATCCATCTCAGGCCTCAGAGGTTTCTTAGAGAACAACCAGCGTCATGGAGATCAAGGAGCACGACAGACCGGTCAGGGAGAAAGCTGTGGGGACAAACATGGGGCCTAGGTTATAAAGCTGTATCCCAAAGGCACCGTGGGTCACCCTGAACACACGGTCCCCACTGTGAAGCACAGGCTGGGGCGGCATCATGCTGTGGAGATGAATGCAGAGAAGATGGTCGATGCGGAGGAGGATGGAGGGAAAACACGGAGCAATCCTGAAAAAAGTGTTAA